>CAKOES020000407.1:0-29429 GCA_933207985.1 Pelobates cultripes
TGGGGAGGTCTTTTGGCGGCCGTTGGCGGACTTGTCCTGACAGCCGCTGAGGCAGCTGCGCGAGCTGCGCTGGCTCTGCTCCCCAGCAGGCAGCTGAATGAGACCGGCGCCGGAATATGATGTCATATTCCGGTGCCAGTCTAATTCAGCAGCGCGCGAGGGCGGGAGGGCACTAACACAGGAAGCACCTCTAGTGACCGTCTGAGTGACTGTCACTAGCAGTGTCACTTTGAAGCAATGTAAACACTGCCTTTTCTCTAAAAAGTCAGTTTTTACGTTGAAAAGCCTGTAGGGACATGCTATAGACACCAGTACCACCACATTAAGCTGTGTGTGTGCGTCTGCTAGTGAGTGAGCTTGCTTGCATGCGTGTGCCTGCTAGTGAGTGAGCTTGTGTTTTTATGTCAATCAGCTGATGTATATCAGTAAGATTGTTTGTCTATGAGGCTGTGTATCAATGAGCTTGTGTGTGTCACTGAAATGTCAGTGAAATTGCCTGTGTCTGCATGTGCGTATGCCTACTGTATAATTAAACGTTTTACCCTGAAAGGACCAATATTTTATATTAGAAAAAGCAATATATATATATATATATATATATCTCAATCATCTGTCCTGGCAAGACATAGCCTTACATATTACACGCGACAATATATGGCGCAGTGACTTATGGGGCTGGCACAAATTTTTTTTCCAGGGCTGCTTTGTATCCCCAGTCCAGCCCTGCCCGTATCACCCAAACACTGCTTACACTGTGACCGTATCACCCAAACACTGCTTACACTGTGACCGTATCACCCAAACATTGCTCACACTGTGACCGTATCACCCAAACACTGCTCACACTGTGACCGTATCACCCAAACACTGCTCACACTGTGACCGTATCACCCAAACACTGCTCACACTGTGACCGTATCACCCAAACACTGCTCACACTGTGGCCGTATCACCCAAACACTGCTTACACTGTGACCGTACCACCTACATACCTTACACTGGCATAATTTTCAAGTTAGTTTTAGTGTTTGCAGTTTCATTATACCAAAACCAGAGAGCGTACTATTACGCCCTATTCTAAAGCACAACTCTACTTGCCGCAGAAGCATGTAAATCGCCCTCCAGTTTTGTTTTTACTTACCGATTAGCCTTGATCAGCAGTTGGGCTACAGGATCCCAGAGGTCCCCGCGTGGATCTACCTCCTCCAGCCCGGCCATGTGAGAGTGAGGTCCTTACGAGGACCTCACAATCACATGGCCGGGTTAGCTGGCTGCTGCATTGCCTGTAATGACAGTTAGTCCCCCTGCTGGCTGGAAATGAAATAAAATAATGTTAAAATCACTGTAAAAAAAAAAAAGATCTATACTTAGAATATATGTATGTATGTATGTATATGTATGTAATATTTAGGTATTTTAATTAATTACAATTAGCGGGACCTGCCTGACAACCCATGCCGAAAGTATAGGGAATTTAATTTGCTAGCACTATAGTT
Source organism: Pelobates cultripes (assembly GCA_933207985.1). Lineage (NCBI taxonomy): Eukaryota > Metazoa > Chordata > Amphibia > Anura > Pelobatidae > Pelobates > Pelobates cultripes. The sequence goes on from CAKOES020000407.1 coordinate 1,497, forward strand.
AACCCTATAACTTTCCAAGACACCATAAAACCTGTACATGGGGGGTACTGTTCTACTCGGGAGACTTCGCTGAACACAAATATTAGTGTTTCAAAACAGTAAAATGTATTACAACGATGATATCGCCAGTAAAAGTGATGTTTTTTGCATTTTTCATGCACAAACAGCACTTACACGGACAATATTATTGCTGCGATACTTTTTACTGTTTTGAAACACAAATATTTGTGTTCAGCGAAGTCTCCCGAGTACAACAGTACCCCTCATGTACAGGTTTTATGGTGTTTTCAAAAGTTACAGCGTCAAATATAAGGCTTGTGTTTCATTTTTTTTCACATTAAAATTCGCCAGATTGGTTACGTTGCCTTTGAGACCCTATGGTAGCCCAAGAATGAAAATTACCCCTATGATGGCATACCATTTGCAATAGTAGACAACCCAAGGTATTGCAAATGGGGTATGTCCAGTCTTTTTTAGTAGTCACTTAGTTACAAACTTGGCGTTTTTTGCATTTTTCACACACAAACAAATATTAACACTAACTTTGGCCAGTGTTTGTGACCAAATGGCTACTAAAAAAGACTGGACATACCCCATTTGCAATACCTTGGGTCGTCTACTATTGCAAATGATATGCCATTATTCGTGTAAATTTCTTTCCTGGGCTACTATACAGTGTCAAAGGCAATGTAACCAATCTGGGGAATTTCAATTTCAAATGTAACATGCTATATTTGACCCTGTAACTGGCCAAAACGCCATAAAACCTGCACTGGGGTACTGTTTTTAATGCAAAAACGCCAATTTTGGCCAGTGTTTGTGACTACGTGGCTACTAAAAAAGACTGGACATACCCCGTTTGCAATACCTTGGGTTGTCTACTATTGCAAATGGTATGCCATCATAGGGGTAATTTTCATTCTTGGGCTACCATAGGGTCTCAAAGGCAACGTAACCAATCTGGCGAATTTTAATGTTAAAAAAATGAAACACAAGCCTTATATTTGATGCTGTAACTTTAGAAAACACCATAAAACCTGTACATGAGGGGTACTGTTGTACTCGGGAGTAAAAAGTATCGCAGGAATAATATCGTCCGTGTAAGTGCTGTTTGTGCGTGAAAAATGCAAAAAAACGTCACTTTTACTGGCGATATCATCGTTGTAATACATTTTAGTGTTTTGAAGCACTAATATTTATGTTCAGCGAAGTCCCCCGAGTAGAACAGTACCCCCCATGTACAGGTTTTATGGTGTCTTGGAAAGTTATAGGGTTAAATATAGTGCTAGCAAATTAAATTCCATTTACTTTCGGCATGGGTTGTCAGGCAGGTCCTGCTAATTATAATTAATTATGATACCCAATTATGTAAAATTATTACATAAATATATGTAGAATTAATGTGTGTATGTGTGTATATATATATATATGTATGTATGTGAATATATAAAATATTTTGTGTGTGTGTGTATATATATATGTATGTGAATATATAAAATATTTTGTGTGTGTATATATGTATGTGTATATATAAAATATTTTGTGTGTATGTGTGTGTGTGTGTATATATATATATATATACATTTACTTGATTTTATTTTCAGCCAGCAGGGGGACTAACTGTCATTACAGGCAACCCCCTGCTGGCAATACAGAAGCCAGCTATCCCGGCCATGTGATTGTGAGGTCCTCATTCTCACATGGCCGGGGTGCTTCCAGGGGGTCGGACGTGCCAGCATGGGATCGCCGGCAACCAGGTAAGTACAGAAAGACCGGCGGGCTTACTATTATGCCCGGCAGCATTTAGAGCCGCCTAAAATAGGGCGTAATAGTACGCCCTCCGGTCTTAAGGGGTTAAGTTGTTAACCACTATCCTCAATCTTCTGTTCTGGGTTTTCTTAGATTTGTGGGGAAAAACAAGGTAATCCTCTCAATTTTACTCCTTTACTGGTTCCAGTGCCAGAGAAAAAACCCACCACCATTAACCTAGACCTGCTGAAACAGAAGAGATTACCTTCTTCTACAGAAAACTTCCATATGACTGCTTTGGAACACATGCTGCAGACATGAAGTAACCTTCATCTTCCAGTGATTAAGAATCCTGGATGGCCCAGATAGAGAGACTATTATAAAGATACTACCTTCCTAATGCCATACAGCCTTTCTGTACAGGTGATTGAACTTTCTCCATGTTGGATACGACACTCTGCTTTTTTTAGCCAGTTTCCGCATTGACTTTTATATTTTTTTCACTATACATATAAAGTGTAAACTGCATATTAACATTGAAGAAATAAAGTATATTGCTGACACCTTGACATGCTATTTATGTTACATATGATATCTAGGAAATAAATATTTTTTTTGTGAAACTAGGGTTGTACACATCTAACACACAAGCCACACGTACTGTACAGCTCCCTATCTAATGCACAGCCCCCAAATATAATACACTACCCCCCACATGTAACGCACAGCCCCTCCATCTAATACACTGCGTCCCCACATCTAACGCACAGCCCCCAAATATAATACACTGGCCCCCCACATCTAACGCACAGCACCCCACCTAATGCACAGTCCCCCATCTAATGCACAGACCACCCTAATATACTGCGCAGACCCCCCCATATACTGCGCAGACCCCCCCACCCCCCCACATGGCTGAGAGTGTTGAGAGCAGGGAGAGACTGACCTGGTAGATGACAGTCAGGATGCTCCAGATGATTAGACACCGCGCTTGCGCACTGAGGGTTAGGGAGATTTAACAGTGAAAGTGTCCATCAGATCTCCCTGCGCACGCGTCGTGTCCCTACGCCAGGCTGTGATAGCTGGGTCCCGCCAACGGGAGTATGTAGCCGCGCGTGCGCACTGGCCCTTAATTTTTCCCTACCCTGTATCCCCTGGTGAGGCTCCCTGTGCATGCGCAGTTACGGACGGTGTATAGCTGACAGGTATAGCGCATGCGCAATAGGTACCCCCTTCTCCCCAGCTCTTGCTGTGAAATTTCCCTACCCTGTGGTTGTGCGCCTTCGCTGTGCGGCACACCTCCTTCTCCATTGGCGAACGTCACTTCCAGTGCGGCCATGTCACCAGAAGTGACGAGGGTAGGGAATTCTAACAGGGTAGGGTTTTTTGATATAACACCGGCACAAAGCTATTATGGGTTAATTTTAACAAAAGGTTACCACGTCCACTTTTGTGTTTTAACATTTGCACTCTGTTCATGTCTCCCTCCAATGATACTGACCATCTGTTTGTGTTTACCATTTTGTAGCTTGCATCTACATCAAGAGAAAGGAGTTTTCCATGTCATTGCCACAGTAACTCTACTAAGACATTATGAGTATTCACTCAATACATACTCCAATTAAGTAATATATTACCCTTAGTTTTTACATATAATTGACTTGCCATATTTTACAACTGTTTATTATCAAACTGTACGTTTTTAACATGGAAAATAGCTAGTAGTTGCTAATGTAAGCAACAGCTATTTTAGATATTACCAACTTGTTGATAAAGGATTGCAACCATGTTTTAAAGGTTATTTGCCCCAATAAGCCATAGAATGCTGAACAGGAGTAATTTCTATTCACCTGGGCTAAATTTGCTATTGCAAATGGCTAGTGACAAGTGGTAATTCTGAGCCCTGATTGCATCAATCATGGGAACCAAGCTTTTGATGTCAGTGGTTGATCTAGTCCTTTTGGATGAATTTTGTTATTTTCGATACAATTCCTCCGTTAATGTGTTTCTAAAGCGTAACTAGAAAGTTTATCAAAATAATTGAATGTATTCGGAGTCTGCCACTACTGGGGGCACAGGCCTCATAGTGATATTAAAACATCATAGACCACTTCACGATACCCACAAAACTCTCATGTTACTGAAACTAAACAGAGTATATGAACTCTGTCTTTTGTTCTCAATGTAATTGAATATTTTATACTGACTATTATTATAATATAATGTGTATTGGGCTATGGATGCACCTGTAACGCTAATGGATGTCTGCAATTTTACTCTGTCTCAATCTGTGTAACCTTACCCAATGCTATTGTCATTCTATGCGCAATGTCTCCTAAAGGGACACTGTAGGCACCTACACCACTTCAGCTAAAGTAGTCTGGGTGCTGTGACCCTTTTGCACCTAGTGCTGCAAGGTTAAACAATGTTAACAGACAGCCACTATAGGGCTTCCGGAATCCAAACCGACCTTTGGTTGGTTATCTGACGCTGGACGTCCTCACGGACCTTCAGCGTCAGATTATTGAATAATGCTTTCCTATGGGGAGGTGTAATGCGTGAATGCACATTAAGTCTCCCCCAACGGCTGACGTCTGACCTAGACTGGGTAAGGGGACATCGGTGCTGGATTCAGGTAAGTGGCTGAAGGGGTTTTAGCCCCTTCAGCCCTGCGGGAGAGGAAGGAGACCTATTAAACCTACAGTGCCAGGAAAACAGGTTTGTTTTCCTGGTACTATAGGATCCCTTTAAGATGAAAAACAATAAATTTAAATAAAAAAAAAAAAAAACTATCCACCATATATATATAACTTTCTTATAGATGTATATATTTCGTTGCATGTAACATTGATCTTGAGGAAGAACCGAACGGGTTGAAACGTTGCTCTAACACCTTTGTGATGTAACATTTGAATAAACATTATTGCATTTATTAAAAAAAAAAAAAAATCATAGACCTGCGTCACCAGAATGATGTCACACTTGCTTCATTATTGGGAAAATTGAGCGTGAACCCAGCACTTGTCTGAGGAGGATTGCCTTGTGTCAATATTGAGGCTGGAAGAAAGTGCAGCGTCACTTTGGTCTTAAAATTGTCTTAAATCAAAATTGATGCTGGAAAGACATGAAGCATCACTTTCGCCTGAGGAGAATTGCCCTGTGTCAAAATTCATACTGGAAAGATTCAAGGTGTCACTTTGGCTTGAGAAGGATTGACTTTGGAATGTAGTAAAATGTCACAACATCTGCAAGATTAAAGCTGAATTTGAGCAGGTACTCTGACAGAAGAGAAGTGAAAAATTTGAGCGCTGACCTAGTTATACTGCCCTTTTGTATTGTCTTTTGTTTTGCTGAGAGGCTGACAAGGTTATTCACTAAAGTAAGAATTGCATGGAATTTTAAATTAATTTACAATTTTAAGTCAAAATTGTTGAACTAGAAAAAATCCCCCAGTAGGTTATTTTTTCATTTTGGCTAGTTTGGCTTTTTAATTTGAAATTCACTTTGCATCTCTTAAATTCTCACCGGAGTGAAATAACATGATAACGTTATTGCATAGAGAGCAGCAGCAACTATTGCCAGATTTGTTTTAAATTTTATTTTTGTTGAACAATGAATAGAGCAGCGCTAAACAAACTAATAACACTAGGATGGGAGGCAGCACACCTGATAATAGGGGAATCCATCTAACCCCCAAGAAAACTAAAACAAGTCAAACAACAATATACAGGTAGCACCAAGACAAATACTCCAAACACAATAGTATATAATAATTGTAGCCGATGGTACTGTGGCTGTCCTTACAGACTATGAGAATCCTGCAATTTGTGTGTTGTTTCTCCTTTGATTTCATTGTAACTGGCATTCGTATGGTTGTTCGGTAGTTTACATCTGAATTTCATACGAATGGAAACTACCGAACTAATAGACCTCCTCAGAGTGAAGTGTGTCCCTAATTAAGTCGGCATGCGAACAGGTGGCGGCGGCCATCTTACGCACGAAAGACTCAGCGGTGTTTGGTCGTCGAGTGTCTGGAACTCAAATCAGGCACTCGATTACCCAAACACCGCTGACACCTCCAGGGCTCCATAACTCATGAACGGGAAGACAAATCAGCCCCTCGTTCGGTGAGTTTGGAGTACTGAACAAGGGCATTCATGAGAATGCCGGTTTAATGGTGGATGGCATGTATTTCACCTCCCGAACGGAGACCAACCACAGGGCCAAAACGCATGGAACCCTTTTCGGATATCACCTTGTGTGCGGTTGGTCAAATTTCACCCTCCACCTCACTCCCGAACCCCTGGTCTGATCTGGGTGAATTTTGGATATGTTAGTCACCCAGACCAGGGCTACCAGGGGGTATCCAGACCACCTCAATGACCAGAAGTGGTCTGAGGGCCTACAGTGTCCCTTTCAAAAAGCAGAACTGGTCATGGTGGTTGGAATAACATTTTACTGGAATCAAAAACAAATAAATCTGTTTTTGCAGTTCTCTGAAAAGGCAGAGTTTACATTAAAAAAAACCTGACGAGACAGGCTATAGACACCAGAATGAATACATTACGCTATAGTTGTTCTGGAGACTATAGTGTCCCTCAAAAGAGTTTAAATATTGATCACTGTTCTAATTGAGGTAATTCTTTTTTTGTTATTCTTCAGCGTGCTACTTTTTCCATATATATATATATATATATATATATATATATATACACACACACATTAATTATAAAGAGCTCTTAGCTAAACATTTTTTTTTGTATTTACTTGGCACATTTACAGCATGTCTTCCTGTGCGAAATAATCACCACAGATTCCATTACTGGTCTATGTCCGATCATGGCCAGGTCTGAAAGCAAGCTAGTAGAGAACATGAGCTCCTATTTACTAAATAGATTATACAGTACTAGATCGAAGAACTGATTTTGCTCAGTATATATAAAGCTATTACTTTCTTATGATGCTCAGCGAGAACAATGGGAGAAATCAATACTTCATTTATCAGTGCTTGTCCTCACTTCACAAAGGGCCAAATAAACAGCATCAACATGCTGGTAACATCCATTGTGGAAAAAAAAGCAAACAAACAGAAATAACTGTTATATCATTGAAAGGAGAAAACACGCAGTGATTTATACACGTAAAAGAAACATTGCCTCTTTATTTTTCTTCATGAATTCTTTCAGTAGCTGCTGCTTCCCATTGTATCCTATTCCATTTTTATTTTTACGCTTGGTCTGCCAAGAAAAAAAAGATAAGTTATAAATGATACCACTGATGGAAAAATACATTAATATTGAAGATTTTGTCACTTGCTTTTACTAATTAGGAAATTTATTGAAACGCGTGAATGGTTGGCCTGTTAAAACCTTCATTACAAATTCTTTTTATTTAACAAAATAGCATAACATTTGTTTGAAACATGGGATGTATGCATAGAATATTAAACAAAATAAAACAGTTATTTGATATATATGTCTATTAAAATAAAAAACCTGCAGTTTTATATCCAAGACTCTGCCTCTTTGAACTTAGACTAAACACATTTTTGTGGTCACTATAGACTCTGCCCCTTGAAAGAACAGTATAGTGTTAGGAATACAAACATGTATTCCTGACCCTATAGTGCAAAAACGACCATTTAAATGGCTGGCCTGCCCCCCACCTAGCCCCCAGCACTGGCCCTGCTCCCTTGATGACATCAGAATTGCCACTTTTGAGCCAATCCAATGCTTTCCCAATGGGGGGAAAGCATTGGATTGGCTGAAATCGGCAAGGGGGCAGGGGCAAACACCGTTTTGGCCAATCAGCACCTCCTCATAGAGATGCATTGAATCAATGCATCTCTATGAGGAAAATTCAGTGTCCCCATGCAGTGCGTTGAGACGCTGAACGGCAGTGCTGCCTACTGTGCAGCACAGCCCCAGGAAGCACCTCCAGTGGCCATCTGAGGAATGGCCACTTGGAAGTGTCCCTAGGGGCAATGTAAACAAACAAGTTTATATCAAGATGCCTGAAGGCAATGATTATACTCACCAGAACAACTACATTAAGCTATAGTTGTTCTGGTGACTATAGTGTCACTTTAACGTTAGTGTCCTGCTACCTACATAGGTGTCCCTCTTGCCGTGTGAGGGTGTGAAAGGTGAGTATTATTAAACGTTCCACATACACTATGCTGCTCACCTCACTGCTGCTCCAAGTCTTTTGACTGAAATCATGAATGTTGATAATAGCCTGTCCAATGCTCTCCCATAGTGAAGCATTGGGATGTTAGTGAGCATTTAAGGCACCTGATTTGGCCAATGAACCTGTAATTTAAAAGAATGCATCAAAAAGTGTGTTAGAACTAATGGAATTCCCAATAATCACTGTGATGCATTTTTTTTACATTAAATGTATATCGTAAGCTTCTCCGAGCAGGATCCTCATAATCCTAAATGTTTAACAACAGCTGTAATATTTTTCGCATTTATTGGTACATCCCTCCTTTTATAACATTATAAAGCTCTACTGAATACATTGGTGCTTTAAAAATGCCAATGATAATAATTCACTTGTAACAGGAATAAACAATTGGTTTGTCTGCCCCTTTAAGTTATTTGAAATGTTTTCTATTTGTTCGTCCCTATGTTGATAACATCTTTATTATATTTTGTGGATGTAAACATTCTGAATGCTTAAGCAGCTTCGATTGATGTAGGTATCAATGCCCTTGCAAAATCAGCTCATCCATTCATTCATAAATTCCACTCACATTGCTTAGCATGCCCCACAGTTTTCTTACTCCTGGAGTTTAATCCGAGTAAGGAGACCACAACATCTGTTTTCCCTCATTTGAATTTCTATCAACATAATTAATAAGTGCACTGAGCATGTATCTTCATTTTTGTGTAAATATTAAACAGATGTTACACGGCACAAAATGTACTGTCATATTTTTTTTTCTTGGTGTCAAAACAATCTGTTGAGCCCTTTGTTCTCTTGGCAGAAGCTTTCCACTCATAATTATGTATCTTGCAGAATATGTGCACAAAACACAAATGGATGGGAAACATTGGTATTTATTCAAACAAGTTTTAAATATTGAAATATTGTTGGAAGATTTTTTTTTTATTTTTAGTTTGTTTATATTGCTGGTGGGCATTGATCCCCACATTAGAACTTAAAGGACCACTCTAGGCACCCAGACCACTTCAGCTTAATGAGGTGGTCTGGGTGCCTGGTCCAGCTAGGGATAACCCATTTTTTCATAAACATAGCAGTTTCAGAGAAACTGCTATGTTTATTAATGGGTTAAGCCTTCCCCCAAAGCCTCTAGTGGCTGTCTCATTGACAGCCGCTAGAGGCGCTTGCGTGCTTCTCACTGTGATTTTCACAGTGAGAGCACGCCAGCGTCCATAGGAAAGCATTATGAATGCTTTCCTATGTTACCGGCTGAATGTGCGCGCAGTTCTTGCCGCGTGTGCGCATTCAGCCGACGGGGCGGAGAAGAGGAGGATCGGTGGAAGAGAGCTCCCCGCCCAGCGCTGGAAAAAGGTAAGTTTTAACCCCTTTCCCCTTTCCAGAGCCGGGTGGGAGGGGGACCCTGAGGGTGGGGGGCACCCTCAGGGCACTATAGTGCCAGGAAAACTAGTGTTTTCCTGGCACTATAGTGGTCCTTTAATGTCAGCTTTAACACTGTCTGCTAAGCATTTTCTTTTACATTCTTTATTTACGTATAGACCGCAAGAAAACCATCATACAATCCATATAAAAATTCATATCTTCTCCACGACAACAAGCAGGGGAAAATAAGGAAAGGAGGTTAAAGAGATAGTGTAGGAAGAAGGAAAGAAAACAAATTACAAGACATAACAGTCATCCAAAAGTAGTCATGGCCTCCCATGATATGTTTTAGCATTCCTGTTATTTTCCCATGGAATCCACACCTTATCAAATGCTGAAAAAGTTCCCCTGACCTGAGTGGTTAGCTTATCCATCAAATAGTTATCTTTGATTTTTAGTATTACTTCATCCAGTAACAACCAGCATTGAGTTAAAGCCCTTCTGGCTGCTAATGTTATTTTATTTTAACTACTTTTGTCTTTATTTTAGTGATTCCTTGTTTTTTTCCAATATGGACTTAGAGTGTTCCTGTGATTTCATTACACGTACTTTGCATTCTTTATTTTGGTGTTGGGGAGCAGGGGCAGGGCCGGATTAACATAGGGGCTGATGGAGCTGCAGCTCCAGGCCCAGGCCCAGGCCCAGGCCCATGGAATAGGCCCATTGATTTAAAAAAAAATTTTTTTTTTTTTTTACATTTTTCTTTTTTTCACACACTACTCTTAGGGATTCCACCTGGCTTTTATTTTATTGGCACAGCCAGTATTTGAGGTTGCCTGGCTGGTGCCAATATTGCAGTGTTACTGGCAATACAAATGCTGGTATTTTTATCAGTATAAACAAGAGATTACTATGCAATACCAGCACTGGCCAGTAGGGGTCGCTGTATGTGGAGAGAGGCAGGGATAGGAAGTTCCAGCATATCCCTCCCTGCCTATCTCTATTCACTGATCTGCAAGGGTGCAGCTACAGAGAGTCCAGACAGCAACTCCCACCTTGCAGACACAGCCTACAGCTCAGGGAAGTGAGGAATGGAGGGAAAGGCTGCAATGAGACATGGGGATACTGAGACACTGAGGGACATTGGGAGACATTATGGCAGACACTGAGACACTAAGGGGCACTGGGAGACATTATGGCAGACACTGGGACACTAAGGGACACTGGGAGACATTATGGCAGATACTGAGACACTAAGGGACATTAGGAGATATGACACAGACACATAGGGACACAGTGTCCCCATGTCTCCTAGCCAGTGTCCCTGGTGTCTCAGTGCCCCCTAGTCTCCCAGTGACCCCTAGTCTCCCAGTGCCCCCAGTCTGCCAGTGTCTCACTGTCCCCATGTCTCCTAGTGCCTCCATGGCTCTCATTGCCTCAAGTGTCCCTATTTTCCCATTGTCCCCATGTGTGCCAGCCAGAGTACCCTAGTCTCCCAGTGTCACTGGTGTCTCCGTGTCCCTAGGTCTCCCCGTGTCCCCAGGTCTCCCTGTCTTCCTAGTGTCCTAGTGACATGGGGACCCTGGGATACATGGGGACACAGGGAGACATGGGGCATTAAGACACTGTGATACATATGTATCACATACATATGTATCACAGTGTCTCAATGCCCCATGTCTCCCTGTGTCCCTGAATATCACAGGGAGACATGTATGGGAACAAAACTTGTGTGGACTGGCTGACAATGACATACATATGTATCACAGTGTCTCAATGCCCCATGTCTCCCTGTGTCCCCATGTATCCCAGGGTCCCCATGTCACTAGGACACGGGGAGACCGAGGGACACGGAGACACCAGTGACACTGGGAGACTAGGGTACTCTGGCTGGCACACATGGGGACAATGGGAAAATAGGGGCACTTGAGGCAATGAGAGCCATGGAGGCACTAGGAGACATGGGGACAGTGAGACACTGGCAGACTGGGGGCACTGGGAGACTGTGATACATAGGAGCACTGGGAGACCTGGGGACAGGACACTAGGGGATACTGGGAGACATGGGGCACTGATACATGGGAACACTGAGACCTGAAATAATCGACACATGGGGGCACTGAGTCATGAGGGCACTGGGAGACATGGGGGCACTGGGAGGAATCCATCTATACAGCAGAATCAAACTAAGTAGTTTTTGGGTGATTTTACAGCATTTTCTCTTATGTCACTCCTTGTGATTTACATCATGTGATGTCACCCATACATATTTAATTATGCAAATTGTTTTTCCAAGAAAGGTGGCAACCCTAACTACTTTTCACATACTCTTACTTAAGTATGGAAACTTAAGTGGGATGTATGGGAACAAAACTTGTGTGGACTGGCTGACAATTAATATAGTTAAAGGGACACTATCGTCACCAGAACAACTACAGCTTATTGAATTTGTTCTGGTGAGTAGAATCATTACCGTCAGGCTTTTTGCTGTAAACACTGTCTTTTCAGAGAAAATGCAGTCTTTACATTACATCCTAGTGATAACTTCACTGGCCACTCCTTAGATGACTATTAGAGATCCTTCCTGGGTCATGGCTGCCTAAAATGCATCCAAGCATTCAGTGTCTCATCCCTCTGCATGCAGACACTAAGCTTTCCTCATAGAGATTCATTAATTAAATTCATCTATATAAGGAGATGCTGATTGGCCAGGGCTGTGTTTGAATCATGCTGGCTCTGACCCTGATCTGCCTCTTTGTCAGTCTCAGCACTGTGATTGGATCAGGCCACCACTTATAATGATGTCAGCAGACTGCTTGTTTTTATGAGTCTAACAGCATGCAGAGTTACAGCTTCAGGCTTAAATATAGTAAGATTTTGCTATATTTATGGAGGCATGAGGGACCCAGGGAGGCTAGATGGTGGTGTTAACACTATAGGGTCATGAATTCATGTTTGTGTTCCTGACCCTATAGTGATCCTTTAAGGTAATGCTGACTTTGGTCTCTCTAACACTGTGGCATGTTCCTTTTCTTCTACACTCACTACATACAGCTTTTCTCTGTCCCAGACCATATACCAGGAGCTTCTGCCTGCTAATAAGAAGGTAAGGAGACAAGTGGACCAGCGAGTGCAAGGGGACAGTCCTTAGAAAGCGTTGAGTGAGCGCATCATTAGACGCATTTATGCCAAGCTCAGGGTGCTGTCTGCATAGTACACCCTTAGTTGGACAGCTGCATGATTGGCAGGCAGCCTGACATGCATTCATGCCAGGCTGGCCTTCTAATTCTTTGAGCAGACGTCCTCTTTTTGGGCATGTTCGCCCCTTTTGGCAGGTTACGTGATTTGTGTCAGTGGCACACCCTTTTACCGTGCCCATTGACTTCCTGCTTCACTGGACACTGCTGTTAGGGGGTATGGATTTACTTGAAAGATATAAACATAAATTAGAGAGAGATTAGCCTAGGGTATGTGTTTTCGTATAGCTGCTGTTTTCTTTCTCTCCAGCACCATCTCCATCAGATACATGATGCTTGGGAGTGTTTTACTGTTTTTGGTGGATATGATTCTGTAATTAGGCCCGTCATAATTGTCAGCACCAGGCCCACTGGGCTCTGAATCTGGCCCTGAGCAGGGGGGGCATCTACAGGTACCTGACTTGTAAATCCAGCCCTCTCTGTAAGAAGTTTTTACATATCACTTAGGATGATAGGATGAGTGAAACCGCTCTGTAAACTCGTGGCAGGCAAACCGAGACTGCTATGGGTTCACTCATAGACCAGTTCACTGTTTAGTGAATAGGGCTATGTTAAACTCACTGCAGAGCCGTGGACCCAAGTTACACAGCCTACAGCTTGATTCTCTCTCTTATGAAAAAAGGAGAAGCTCATTCAAGTTGTGCGTGTGGTGCAAAATAGATAAAATGGATAAAATTTGCACAGCCAGACCAGGAAAAAAAAGTCCCAGCTGATTGGTTGACAGGAGCCAGAGCTTCCCCTGGCAAAAAACCCAAAACAAAACATCTCAGAATTATTAGCAGAAGATGAAATGATACACAGACTACCTCCTTCCACCAGAACCACTTCAGCAATCAAAAGTTGCTAAGGTGCTTAAAGTAATCCTTTAATATCCTGAATGCTTTATCTTGTACCATACCTCTGTTATCTGTTATCAGATAGATTGGTTCATTTTGTAAATCAAATCAATATGAAACATCAACCCGATTGACAGCTCTGGGGGGAGGCTTGGAGATGCAGCCATCTTTACAAATCACTGTAGTTCAAAGCAACTTGTCATAGACAAGTCAGAGCTGAGGTTTGGCTCCTGATTGGCTCAACTATGCAAAGTTTTTATGGTACTTAGAGTGGCTCTTTAATACAGCGCTGCAATCGGTGTTATTTATTATTAACGTAGCATTGAAATATCTAGACAGCGTAATTTCAAAATCACTGTAGATATGTTTTACAGATTGATTTGACTGAAGGCTGTATTATGAATTGAAGATTGTCCTGTTATCAATGGTCTTTCGCTTTCTCAGTGCTAGGATTTGTTACCACATTTTTTTATTTTTATTTTTAAATGTGCACTTCAGGGATCAACCGTAGTACAAATCTGGCTTTCAAGTTGAGCACATGAGTTGAAAACTTGAATATTGGATTTTTTTACATATCCCACTAGTAACTTACTGTACATCAAGGCATGTTTCAATGGTGGAGCAAGAAATTTCACAATAATATATATTTAGTTATTTCTATAGAGAAGAAAGAAAACCCAAGAGATGCATTTTTTTTGTAAGGATGGTTAAGTTGAGCTGTCAATCTGCCATGTGAACTGTATTTAAACCTAATTTTCTAGGAACTGGCTTTTGTACTGGCTTTATTAGCTTTAATATTGTTTCTTACCAGATCAACATACATTACCTGGAATACAGTCTCTCCCCTATACAATAGAAAATCATAACATTAACTATAGAGATATTAAACTAGTTTTGCATTCATACCTTTACATTAATCTGCTGGTTATTCTTAAAATAAAAACCTGTTACACTGTTGTCACTTGTGAGTAAATATATTTAAAAGAATACTGCTGGGGACAAAGAGAGAGATGGCCGCATGTAGAAGAAGCTTTGGTAGACCCCATCAGCTAACAGGTGATAACTGCACAACTCACACTGCTAAGACGAAGTGGTAGAAATGCACAGACAAATCCACTCCTCGCAAGATGTACAAAACTATTTACTCTCAGCCCTGGAGGCAACCATGCTTTCCGTACCTGACAAGATGGCAACTGAGACTCTAAAACTGCTATGTTTACAGCAGGCAGGGTTAACCCTAGATGGAACTGGCACCCAGACCACTTCATTGAGCTGAAGTGGTCTAGGTACCTATAGTGGTCCTTTAAGAGGCAAAACACCATACACATTTGAGGAGATGCAACTTCTATTTCTGCAGAATCTCTGACGATCCACCGTGGACTGGAAGAGATCCTTTGCACTAATTAGAAAATTCTATGATCAGCCAATATTCCCTATAGATGAGGTCCCTCCCATACATAGACGGCTCTCACGGATGGCCAATCCCACCAACTCACCTCCGTAATCGAGTCCACTGCCTTCCTGCTAGCGCTGGGCCTCATCCCATCCACCGAAGCCTTAACTGGGCCTAGCCAATCCTCTAATGTATTTCAAGCGATTAGGGAAGCAGCACCTTTAGTAATGTCCTCAAATCCAATTGAGTATAGGATGGTATGAAACGATAAGAAGACAATGAAACGAAATCTAGTGCAGTATTTTCATTGCTGGTGATATTAGACAAAAATAAAGAAATACACTTACAATTTTCTGGAGCTTAAAATCGGCTCCAGATGTATTCGCTGGACTGTATGATCCCAGTCTATGGATATGCTGGTATAGGTCCCAGTCCTCTGTTAGGAGATATCCTCAGGCCTGTCAGTGGTGGGCAGCAATTGCAAGTTGCTGGGAGTGTTTTTTTCAGTGTGTTGTATTTCAGCAGCACAGGTACACCAGCAGAGAAATATAAAACAAAAAAACAGTGCTCTCTATATGGATAAATAGAAAATAAAAAGGATAAAAAGAGGTGTACCCGTAAAAGGAGAGCAAAGGGAAGTTTTGCTCAACCCTATAAAGCTTAGGTGGTATCTTACCAACCTAGGAAATTGAAATATGGGATCCACCAGGTAAAATCTTCTGAGATAAAAATCAGGAAGGTCCAAATAAAGTAAAAACTAGTTATATTAGTAAACAAAATAATAAAATCAATAATATAATATAAAACGCCAATAAAACACTCACACGTTTCGCTAACTACTAGGCTTCTCAAAGTGTTACAGAGATAAGGAACTGCCCTGTTTAAGTAGCCAAAAAACTCAAATAAAATGGTCAGATTTTTTTTTTTTTTTTAATGGGGGTGTAGGTAGCTTTAATAAGGAGTACCAAATACTTTGGTTTGGTAAGTCTGGGCAGCCATTGCATGAGCGCTAGAAATCCAATTTCTTCTATCCAAAGGTTGAAGGAAGCACGCCGCCAAAGATCCTTTAAGAGGAGAAAGACTTCTCCAGGTACTCACACTACTCATACCACAATATATAAAATACATGTTGAATATCTCTTTTTTTCCCTCTTTCTTTACTCTCTCTAATTGATAATGTGATGTTCATTGTGTTATATTGTCATTATTACATCTGATTGTCAATGCTACATGCAACATGTACAAAATGTTATCCGATCAAGGCATATTACCGTCCTCACTCCCCCTCCCCCCTTGCTCCAGGGATATGGAGTGCATAACTCAAAAGTTTAGTTACTCAACGTCCTATAGGCTCTACCTTATTCTCCATGGGCGACCTCCACCCGGTCACTTAATTTGAAATACGCGAAAGCCTCATTGACACTCAGTACCCCAACATAAATGTTGCTCACAGCACACAGACTAGTGCAAAGTTTAAAATTAAACATTTTAGAAGATAATCTCAGATTCAGGTTAGAGTATAATATATTCTCAACAAAAAAGGGAAGGTGTAAATGTGCAACTATGTAATTTTAACTGATAAACCTTTCTAGAAGAGTTGACATGGTGTATATAGACCATTGTATGGTTCAATGATCAATGTAAAGTTTATGTTTATCCGCTATGTCTGTTCTAATACACTGGTGCAAAAGCAAGAGATCTGTATCGATTACAGCCCAATTTATGCTATGTAATGAAACCAGTAATAAAGGTGACTGATGCATTGCACAAAAGTACTACAGAAATACAAGCTAAAGACACTATCTTTATTTTATTATATTTTTTATGCAGTCAGGAAAATTTACTTCTGCAGTGTTTGAGTTTTCTGCAACAGAATGTTGAAACAGAATATCATTCAACAATAATAAGCAACTCCAGTTTTCAAAGAATCCGATCTTATTTTGAAATCCTACCAAAATTGTTTTGTTTTGAGAATTAGAAATAGCCTCATTTGTAGTCTTGATGCAGAATCAATCTAAGAAAAAAAAAACCATATTTCTAAGTTTCTGCGCTGAATTAACCAGGCTCACTTTAGTCAAAAACGGAACTATTCTTTTGAGAATTCTTCACCTTTATTTTCTAAACTGTACACCATGTGCAATGTTTTATCAAATTGTTTGTGTTTTAGGGTGTAATTAACCATGTGGCTTTCCTAATGCTTGAATGTTTCACTATACCTCAGTATGACTCGCTCATTTAATAGAAATTTTAATTTTTGCAGTGATTGGAATACTAGTGATGCCAAGAAATAATGTACTCTGCCAGAAAATAGCTTATATATGCATTACTCAGATATTAAAATGTTTAGAAAAACTGGTAAAGGTGAAGATGTATATGCAATATAAAGTACCAAAGATATATATAGAAACATAGAATGTGACGGCAGATAAGAACCATTCGACTTTCATTAGTTCCTGGCCTTATCTTATATTTAGGATAGCCTTATGCCTATCCCATGCAGACTTAATTGTAGATAACCATTTGGTTTTTTGACTTATTACTGATATTATATATGGTTATCGAGATAATATGATTAAAATATTTAATATGCAACAATTTGCAGTGGGGTTTTACCGAGTATAATTAAATGATAATTTTACTATGTTGTAAGTATACTAATTCATTGCTCTCATATCTTGCCTCATTTTGCTTCTGTAAATATTTGCTGTTGCTTTTTGAGGACAGGAGTCATGGCAATGTTTTGGTTCTTGAATGATGTTGCCATCTTTTGTATAAAGCGATTCTCTCTGCATTTCCAAGTCACCACTCCATTGATAGTGCGAAAAGCGTGATATTCAAACCCTAAGTAAATCATAACGTAACTTTTTTCTGGCTTCTTAAAAACTCCATTGTTTGCACTACAAAAATAAACTATTTAATAATGTACATTTAAAAGAAAAGCAATAAAAATAGTTGTAATTAAAAGGAAAAGTACTCTTTTAGCTTCTAACTAATCGCCTAGTCAGGAAACTTTTCAGACCAAGGCCATCTTTAATGTTAAAAGACCACTATAGGCACCCAGACCACTTCAGCTTAATGAAGTGGTCTGGGTGCCAGGTCCAGCTAGGGTTAACCCTTTTTTCTATAAAACATAGCAGTTTCAGAGAAACTGCTATGTTTATATTAGGGTTAATCCAGCCTCTAGTGGCTGTCTCATTGACAGCCGCTAGAGGCGCTTCCGCGCTTCTCACTGTGATTTTCACAGTAAGAAGACACCAGCGTCCATAGGAAAGCATTGAGAATGCTTTCCTATGGACTGACTGAATGTGTGCGCGAAAGAGGAAGGAGAGTCCCCAGCGCCGAGACTAGAGAAAGGTAAGCGTTTAACCCCTTCCTCCCCCTAGAGCCCGGCGGGAGGGGGGCCATGGGGGTGGGGGGGGGACCTATTAACACTATAGTGCCAGGAAAACAAATTTGTTTTCCTGGCACCATAGTGGTTCTTTAACCCCTTAAGACCGGAGGGCATACAATTACGCCCTATTTTAGGCTGCTATAAACGCCGCCGGGCGTAATTGTACGCCCCCTGGTCTTTTCTTACTTACCCGGTCGCCGGCGGTCCCACACCGGTGATCGCAGTGGGGGGGGGGACTCAGGGAGCCCCCCCGCAGTAGATCCTCCTCTTCCGGTGCCCCCCGGCCATGTGAGAGTGAGGTCCTTGCGAGGACCTCACAATCACATGGCCGGGATAGCTGCCTCCTGCATTGCCAGGTGGTCCCCCTGCTGGCTGGAAATAAAATTAAAATAAATTAAAAAGTGTAAAAAAAAAAAAATATATATATATATATATATATATATATACACACGCATATACATACACACACACACTGTCTAGGTGTATTTTACTATTAATATATATATATATATATATATATTTTAATATCAAATTACACGTAGACTGATACTGATTAAATATATATATACATATATATATATATACATATATAATATAAAAAAAATTAATATGTAAATTAAAAAAATTAAAAAATTAAAAAAATTATTAAAAAATATATAGATGTGTGTTATTTTGTTCTAACTCTATTGTGATATTAATATATATATATTTATATCAAAATACACGTAGAACGAAATAATATATATATCTACATACATAAATATATACGTATATATCACTATATATATATACACACACACATATATATATAAATAAAAATATTTTTTTTAAATTGTGTATATATATATATATATATATATATACACACACACACACATATAGATTCACATACGTATATATATATATACATATATTAATTCTACATATATATTTTTGTAATATTTTTACATAATTAGGTATCTTAATTACAATTAGCGGGACCTGCCTGACAACCCATGCCGAAAGTAAAGGGAATTTAATTTGCTAGCACTATATTTAACCCTATAGCTTTCCAAGACACCATAAAACCTGTACATGGGGGGTACTGTTCTACTCGGGAGACTTCGCTGAACACAAATATTAGTGTTTCAAAACAGTAAAATGTATTACAACGATGATATCGTCAGTAAAAGTGCAGTTTTTTTGCATTTTTCATGCACAAACAGCACTTACACGGACGATATTATTGCTGTGATACTTTTTGCTGTTTTGAAAAACAAATATTTGTGTTCAGCGAAGTCTCCCGAGTACAACAGTACCCCTCATGTACAGGTTTTATGGTGTTTTTCGAAAGTTACAGCATCAAATATAAGGCTTGCGTTTCATTTTTTTCACATTAAAATTTGCCATATTGGTTACGGTGCCTTTGAGACCCTATGGTAGCCCAAGAATGAAAATTACCCCTATGATGGCATACCATTTGCAATAGTAGACAACCCAAGGTATTGCAAACGGGGTATGTCCAGTCTTTTTTAGTAGCCACTTAATCACAAACAACTTACATTGCACCCTGTGGTTCAGGAATACCCCAGGTCCTGACCCATACTATGAAGAAGAATTATTCAGCCTGCTGGAAATACGCATCACCCTGACAGACCTGTTCTGTGACTCCAGAAGAAATATTGTTATCTTGGTCTACCTGCCCATGGAGGTATCACATTTATACCACCACTGGGAGGTGGCAGTTCCTCATGTCTCTTTCACCAAATCTCCAAATCTCTCATGGAAAGAACTCGGCCCAATGGCCAAAACATGGAGTACCGCAACTCAAGAAGAGCTCACATTGACGGGGGTCACTAAAAGGACCATAAATTGCAAATACCCTCGATATCACACAGAGATATGTGAAGACATCCCTCCTACAGAACAGGACCCGGATGCCCCTCATGACTGTTTTGAACAGATGAAAATGGAGACAACCCATCTCCCAACTGTGCACAAGGCTGCTCTGCCAGATCCTGACTTCACCCTGTTTGTGGATGGTTCTAGATTTGCTGACGTACAGGGACAATATCATACCGGATATGCTGTCACCACAGAAGACCGAGTACTCCAAGCATCTTCAATTCCATCATCTAAGTCAGCACAAGAAGCCGAACTAATAGCCCTTACAGCAGCATGTAAGATGTCTGAAGGGAAGCGTGTTAATATCTATACAGACTCAAGGTATGCCCTGGGCATTGCGCATGATTTTGGCATAATCTGGAAAACAAGGGGGTTTCTTACAGCAGCAGGTACTCCGGTGAAACATGGCGCAGCTATCAACGAATTAATGGATGCCTTACTGCTCCCTGATAAGTGGCCATATTGAAGGTAAAGGCCCACGGGAGATTGAATTCAGAAGAAGCATGTGGCAATTATTTAGCCGATCAGGCTGCTAAAGATGCGGCACGCCAGTGTCGGGAAGTGGACAGAAGAGTGCCCGCTGAACAGACTCCTATTTACACTATGCAAACCCTACCTACCGATCTCAAGTTCCTGAGAGAACAACAGGCCGCTGCCACCCCTCAGGAAAAACAAAGTTGGAAGGATAAAGGGGTAACCCTCCAGAATGAAGTATACACGATCATCCTCAAATTTTGTCTACCCAAGAATATGTACCCAGCTGTCGTTCAGTGGGCCAATGGACCAGCCCATTTATCCAAGCACCTCATGAACTCCCTGACTGATAAATATTTTGAGGCTCCCGGAATCACTACTTTGACAAGAAATTACTGCAGATCCTGTACTATCTGCGCCAGATGTAATCCGGGAAAAATAATTAAAGCTGCAACAAACCATTTGGCCAAGCCACAGTACCCTTTCCAAAGGATCCAAATTGATCATATCCAAATGCCAAAAAGTGGCCGGTATGAATATGCACTGGTCATAGTGGATATGTTTTCAGGATGGCCAGAAGCTTTTCCTGTCACTAATCTCACTGCAAGGACCACAGCAAAGCGCTTACTTACCGAAATCATCTGCAGATATGAAGTTCCTGAGGTGATTGAAAGTGACCAGGGAACATCCTTCACCGCGTTGCTAACCAAGGAAATCTGGGCAGCACTGGGGGTGACCCTTGCATTCCACACACCCTATCACCAAGTGGTAAGGTAGAACGCATGAATGGCACTTTGAAAGCCAGAATGCTTAAGATGGCCCAAGAAACTAACCTACCCTGGCCGGAAAGTCTTCCCATAGCACTATTTAGTGTAAGGTACACTCCAAGAGGGAGATTTAGCTTATCCCCCTACGAGATTTTATTTGGTACAGCACCCAGGTTAGGCTGTTATTTTCCTCAACAACTTCAAATTCAGTCAGATGCAATGGTAGATTATATAACTGCACTCTCTCATGCCTTGACCAAAATCCATGCACAGGTGTTTTATTCTATTCCAGATCCAGAATCAAACACAGGCACACATAAACTCCTTCCTGGTGACTGGGTTATGGTCAAAAAATTCCTGAGAAAGCACACTCTTGAGCCAAGGTTTGATGGTCCATTCCAAGTCTTATTGACCACGTCTACCTCGGTAAAATTGGCTGGGAAGAATACATGGATACACGCCTTGCACTGTAAGAAAGTTCCTGATCCACAGGAAGCAGATCCCGCTAAACTATGAGCTTCCTGTGTCTATTTTTGCTGCTAGGCCTATTAAAGGCCCAACAAGTTGCTATCACGAAAGATAATCGTGTTTACACATTCTGGTATAACTCTTCAAACACACATGTAGCTACTTTTACCTTTGATTACTGTGATATTGTTCCTTGTACTTTTCTACAATCACAACACTCAGCAATATACAAAGACATACCCAATAGAAAGGACCCATACATTTGTGTGACAGGTGACCATTGGGGACATCATTGTAGTTCCTGGAAAGCAGCAGGTTGGAACATAGGCCGACCATGGGGCTACAGACTACAAAGCGCCTTGGATAGGGTGGACAGACATTGGAAACCCTTACTACACAGAATGACCTTATGTAAGCCAACAGGGTCTACCCCAATGAAACTCACCTTAAACATAGAACATCCCAGCCCAGGAGACACTGGGGAGTACGTAATGGGGATGTACTGGAGAGGGGGTGGCTCATATAACAAGTTGGGGACCTTCTATTTACAAGACATGCTTACATCACCTGACTGGGTAGACTCTACACACATGACCACTAACCTTCTAAAACTACACATTAAAACTTTTAAGGACATGGTGGCAATCGCCAATCCTACATTCGAGGACACTATGGCTGTGGAGACTGGTTTTTCAGATACCAACCTATGGCTTGAGTGGATGAGGTATAATGCTAATTCACACAATAAAACTAACTGTTATGTCTGTGGCGGGGCCAGACCCCATCTGGGTACGTGCCTTTTAATCTACTCCCCGATGTTGAGATGTGTTTTCTAAGCCTCTATGTACAATCAGCCACAAACTCATCAGTATGTGAATCATGGAAAAAGGCATATCCAATAACTCAAGGTAATCTCAGGCCACCTGATGGAATCACCGTGTATCCAGGTAATTACATTTGCTACACTATACATGGAACCACGGGTACATTTGTGGATAGTTTCCCTCCCGGCTACTGTGCCACCTATCGGACACCTCCCACTACCTTATTGGTAAATCAAGTCAAGTCCTTGGGAGACATTTATTGGCTATGTGGTGATATGCAACTCAGATCTAAAATGACTGGCCTGTGGTGGGGAGAATGCACTCTGACCAAAGCCATCATGCCTATACATATAATTTCTGATAACCACCAAGGCCCACTTGATTCCCAACACACGTACTTCAGGATAAAAAGAGAAACCCCTATTCAAGGTAGTTTCGACCCACATATATATATCGATGCCATAAGTGTACCAAGGGCGGTACCAAACGAGTTCAGGGCCAGAGATGAGATTGTGGCAGGATTCGAATCCTTGATCCCACTCATCACCGCTAACAAGAATGTTAACTGGATTAATTATATCTATTATAATCAGCAATGTTTTGTCAATTATACTAGAGATGCCCTTCAAGGCTTGGCAGAACAATTGCAGGCTACCTCCCAAATGACATTCCAGAATCTAATGGCCTTAGACATGATCCTAGCAGAAAAGGGGTGTGTGTGTAAAATACACTCCGACACTATGACATGCTGTACCTTCATTCCAGATAATACAGACCCCAATGGTAAAGTAACCATGGCCATAGAGAAATTAGAAAGTCTCTCTGACGAATTAAAAAAGAACTCAGGGGTCTCCAATTCTTGGGACAGATGGCTGGGATGATGAGTGGATGGCAGAGAGTTCTCTTTCAAGTAGGTATGGCAGTTCTTACAGTAGTGATTCTCCTCCTCTTCCTGGTTTGCTGTGTGATGCCCTGGGTGCAAGGGTACTTACAAAAGACTGTAGATCAGACCATTGACCGCACCACACCTACATTCCTACATCAAGATATTGATGATATAGACTGTGACACCCCGCACACACCTCTTCAGTCCCACCACCTCAAAAGGAGAACTACTTCTTTATAGGGACAGCGTCTGTCTCCACGGGTTGGAGTTTGACGCGGGAGATGTAGTGGGTTAGCCACTACAGGATACCTGTGCAGTGAAGTGTTCGAGGCTTGTTCAGACAGATGAGCTGCAGCCAAGTAGGGGCATTGTTATGGTCAGTTAGTAGTTGTCTCTTTAGTAAATAGTCATTTTAAGGGGGGACTGTTGTGGACAAAAATATTAACCCAATTCATATTAATAAAATGCCTATTTACTCAGCATAACCATAATCAGCATTATTCAACCTTATATGTGATTTACCTAAAATGGCCGCTAGGGAGTTTCCCTTTGACATCGACTAACACCCTCATTAACATGATGGCGCTGGAATCTGGGGGAGACCTCCAAGATACCAGTGACATCACACCCGGTAGGAAGGGCACTAAATGAACCACTTAACACCTAACCAATTATAGATGTATTATTCCATGCTATCTCTGACAATGCATATGATGTAATTTTGGTTTATAAGGGGCATGCCGTCCCGCCAGAATAAACATTCCTCAAGTTTTTCATTAACCCGAAACTTGTGTCTGGTGTGAATTACTTCAGGAGCGTGCACGCATCTTTTTAAATTTGGCCGGAGGCAGATACACAAGATAATTAATTAATTGATTGATTCCACATCATATGTGTATGTCTGTGTCTGTCTGTTTATCTATGTATGTCAGTATGTGTGTGTGTATTTATGTCCTTGTGAGTGCATGCGTGCGAGCATGTGCATAGGAATTCGTTCATATCTTTTATAGTCTGGCCCCCAACAGTGTTTGAGGGACCGTGAAGTGGCCCCCTGTTGAAAAGGTTTCAGGACCCCTGGCCAAACGGTTGCGCCGGCCATGTGTATATGTATGTGTATGAAGAACTGTCCAGTTTACTCCCACAGCACGGCACTTATTTCAACTTTGGCAAACAATCAACTTGTCCTTTTATTTTAAGGTCTCTCTTATTTACCCTGTGTTCTGAAAATGCACATACTCCTCTGGAGAATTTAAGTAACTACCCACACACCCTGAAAGTCTGTCTATACAATTTCAAATGTGATTGTTTACCCTCGTACCCAGGAAATCTGCCAGTATCATCCAAGATGCTGTAAGATTGTGCAGGGATTGTAAAGGCAGCAGACAAGAGAACTGCAGGTTTTGCAAGCTATTTTCAGATATACACCAAAAGAAAAACATGCATAATTAACCCCTTAAGGACGGAGGGCGTACTATTACGCCCTGCAGGAGCCGGCTCTAAACGCCGGCGGGCGTAATAGTACGCCCTCACTTTAATGGCCGCCCATGTGGCCGGCGCCAGTCGCCCGCTGCAGATCGCGGTCGGGGGGGGTGCCCGGCCCCCCAGGCAACCCCCCCTGTGGCCGGTGACCGCGATCTGCAGTCACTGATCGCAGTGACAGGCTGTCACTGCGATCAGTTTTTAACGTGTGTCAGCCGATTTCAAATTGGCTGACACACGTGGCCGGCGGCTACCCCGTGCAGATCGCGGTCGGGGGACTTACCTGGCCCCCCAGGCAGTCCCCCTGGGGTCAGTGACCGCGATCTGCACCTTCTGAGATCGCAGTGACAGGCTGTCACTGCGATCTCAGAGCACTCTGATCGCAGTGACAGCCTGTCACTGCGATCAGTGTTACATGTGTCAGCCTATTGGCTGACACATGTAACTGGCACAAGGATCCCCCTGCAGATTGGAAGGGGGGAGTGCTTGTACTACCCAGGCACTCCCCCCTGTGGCCAATTACCCAATCTGCAGGAGGTGATCACAGTGACAGGCAGTCACTGTGATCACTGATCCTGTGTGTCAGCCAGTGATGTAAAATCACTGGCTGACACTGTCTCTGCCCCCTCTCCTGTAAAAAAAATAAAATATTAGTTTAAAAAAAAAAAAAATTACAGTTACATATAAAATATACTTAGATCATATATATTATATATATGATCTAAGTATATATATATATATATACACACACACACACATTTACACATACACAAAGTGTATTTAAATATTAATATATATAATTATTTATATATATATATATATTACTATTGAATTACACGTAGACTGATACTAATTAAATATATATATATATATATAATTATTGTTTTATATATATATATATATTTATATATAATATAAAAAAATTTAAATACGTAAAATAAATTTAAAAAATAATTAAAAATAAATAATTACAAAATATATAGATGTTTGTTATTTCGTTCTAACTGTATTGTGATATTAATATATATATATTTATATCAAAATACACGTAGAACGAAATAATATATCTATATACATAAATATATACGTATATATCACTATATATATACACCTATATATAAATAAAAATATTTTTAAAAATTATATATATATATGTATATATACACATATGTATATATATATACATATATTAATTCTACACATATATTTATGTAACATTTTTACATAATTAGGTATCCTAATTAATTACAATTAGCGGGACCTGCCTGACAACCCATGCCGAAAGTATAGGGAATTTAATTTGCTAGCACTATATTTAACCCTATAACTTTTCAAGACACCATAAAACCTGTAAATTGGGGGTACTGTTTTACTCGGGAGACTTCGCTGAACACAAATATTAGTGTTTCAAAACAGTAAAATGTATTACAACAATGATATCGCCAGTAAAAGTGAAGTTTTT
Organism: Pelobates cultripes; assembly: GCA_933207985.1. Lineage (NCBI taxonomy): Eukaryota > Metazoa > Chordata > Amphibia > Anura > Pelobatidae > Pelobates > Pelobates cultripes. The sequence goes on from CAKOES020000407.1 coordinate 27,915, forward strand.
TGCATTTTTCACGCACAAACAGCACTTACACGGATGATATTATTGCTGCAATACTTTTTACTGTTTTGAAACACAAATATTTGTGTTCAGCGAAGTCTCCCGAGTACAACAGTACCCCTCATGTACAGGTTTTATGGTGTTTTCAAAAGTTACAGCGTCAAATATAAGGCTTGTGTTTCATTTTTTTCACATTAAAATTCGCCAGATTGGTTACGTTGCCTTTGAGACCCTATGGTAGCCCAAGAATGAAAATTACCCCTATGATGGCATACCATTTGCAATAGTAGACAACCCAAGGTATTGCAAACGGGGTATGTCCAGTCTTTTTTAGTAGCCACTTAGTCACAAACACTGGCCAAAATTGGCGTTTTTTTGCATTTTCACACAAACAAATACTAACGCTAACTTTGGCCAGTGTTTGTGACCAAATGGCTACTAAAAAAGACTGGACATACCCCATTTGCAATACCTTGGGTTGTCTACTATTGCAAATGGTATGCCATTATGGGTGTAAATTTCATTTCTGGGCTACTATACAGTCTCAAAGGCAACGTAACCAATCTGGCGAATTTCAATTTCAAATGTAACGTGCTATATTTGACCCTGTAACTTCCCAAAACGCCATAAAACCTGTACATAGGGGGTACTGTTTTACACGTGAGACTTTGCTGAATACAAATATGTGTATTTTATTGCAGTAAAAGCAAACAGTATTATGACACTGACCGTTAAAATGTCATGTAGAACTAAAAAAATCAAAAAAAATCTTATTTTCTCCCATTTTTTTCATATTAAATTATGTTTCATAGCTAATTATTTGATATTAAATGAAAGCCCTGTTTCCCCTGAAAAAAATGATATATAATAAGGGTGGGTGCATTTACTATGAAAGAGGTGTATTACGGTTGGACAGACATGTAGCGCAAATGCCAGGTTTTGTTTACATTTTGTTTCGTTCACAACGTGTACATTTGGCTCCGTCCTTAAGGGGTTAAAGACATGATTGTTTTCATTTGGAGTATATCTACTAAACATTGATTTTTTTAAAAATATTATTTTTATTTTTTATCTGGGCAGTGGAGTATCCTTTCAAGACTAGTGATGTTGCGAACCCGAAATTTTCGGTTCGCGAACGGCGATCGCGAACTTCCGCAAATGTTCGCGAACCGGCGAACCGCCCGAAACGCCATTGACTTCAATGGGGAGGCGAATTTTAAAACACACAGGGACTCTTTCTGGCCACAATAGGGATGGAAAAGTTGTTTCAAGGGGACTAACACCTGGACTGTGGCATGCCGGAGGGGGATCCATGGCAAAACTCCCATGGAAAATTACACAGTTGATACAGAGTCTGGTTTTAATCCATAAAGGGCAGAAATCACCTAACATTCCTAAATCACAATCAATATGGATTGACACCTGACATATGATATATTGACACCTTGACATATGGATTGACACCTGTCCTCAGAGCCCCTGATGCACACGGACACAGAGTAGAATAGGGACTGGTCC
>CAKOES020000408.1:0-29421 GCA_933207985.1 Pelobates cultripes
TATACAAACATGCATAGGAGAAAAGAGAGCAAAGGAGGACAGGGGCAGACCCACTAAGGACAAGCCCTAAGTCCAGAGGAGAGCCCCCAGGACCAAAAAATGCCTGCCTAGAAAAACTCTAAATGCCAAATAATAAATTGCTAACTATACTAACTAACTAAATCAAACATACTAACTACCTAAGTGCTACCTAATGTGAGAAAAAAAAAGTAAAGTCAAATAAGGCGCTCGACGCGCGTTTCAGCGTGCATACACGCCGTCGTCAGGAGCTATTGCAAATGCAGTTCCTATTGAAGCCGGTTAAATACCCGAGCAATCAGAGAAAAGTCCATCCAGCTGATCCAGCATGTGGGAGGGGTGGGTGATTGACATGGAGTCACCACTCCTCCTCAACCCTGTCATTGCTTAAGCTAGAGTCTCATTGGAGGATAACAAAGTCAATCACTGAGAGGTGGGGGAGGGACTTATGCATAATCAGAACACACCTATCCAAACCCTGCTGCTCACATGGGGATAACCATTGGAAGATCTATCAGTCAATCAATACAGGAGGAGGGTGCAAAATCAAGCATCCCTCCTCCTGATAACAAAACTGACATAAACCTAACTAGCCAATATATATGATATCAATGAGAAGTATCAAAATGTAGCACAGGGAAGGGGCTCCCTCTAACTGCGCCTCTGGCATGAAACTGGCTGACAGATCACACAGTCAGTCATTATGCCAAATATTGATATATAAAATGCCTCCAGATGCATAAAAGCATTAAAGGCATATAATACAGCTCTTGTAACTTGGTGACCCCAAAAAATTATAATAACAGTCAAAAAGAATTAAGTTGTAAAAAGTAATTAATTAATTATCCTCTATATACCTGGACATATACATGTAAATTTGCCAGGACATTAAAATATGGCACCCTGCTGTATAATGCTTCCACTGGGATTCATATTTATTAATAATGGCAATTAAGTATAAGGCTTAAGTTAGGTTTACACTGCAGAGGGTTATATATTCTTTATACTTTACAAATAATGAAACAGCGTTTCAAATCAGGATTGACTGTGACTACTGGTTAATCTCAAAGAAATTCACCACCATTTAAGGCAGCTATGTAATATAATAAGGTATGAAACCTATTAGGAACCATGTGACTAATGCAAAAGAGAAAGAGAAAAAGAGAATTTTTATTATTGACTTATTTACATATTTACAGACAGCAAACGATTATTATAAGGTAGATCAGATGGTTGTATAGAAACTGTTGGTGGAAATACCTATCAGTCTACAAAAATGATGAGAATGAAAAACCTTCATTCAATCCCTGTGGTGACAATGTTTTAAATTTATATATCCAGTAGGATTCTCTTTGTTTGAGCCTACGATCCCAATCCCCTTTACGTTGTGTTTGGGTTATGAGTTCTATGCCCATAAAGCGTATCCTACTGGATGAATTTGCATGACAAGTCTTGAGGTGCCTTGAGATGGGAGTTTCCAGTTTGCTTCTGACTGAGTTGACGTGTTCTCTAATGCAGAACTTAAAAGGTCGGAATGTTTTTCCGACATACTTCATGCCACAAGAACTTGTCAAAAGGTAGATGACTCCCTCTGTACGGCAATTGAAGAAAGACTGTACAGAATGAGAGTCAAGATTCAAACTGTCGAAAAAAATCTTTGTTTCTTTACCTATGTACTGACAGGCACTACAGTGACCGCATCTATAAGTGCCTTTAGGTAAATAGGATTTAGAAGATTTATTAAATGGACCAAAGTGGCTAGGTACCAAAAGGTCCTTAAAGTTCTTCCCTCTACGTGCCGTAACGGAAGGAAAAGGAGAGATGACTGATTTGATATGGACATCTGATGTCAGGATCGGCCAATATCTGCTGAGAATCTGCAGCATTGTGTGCCAACCTGCATCATGTGTCCCAATACAGCGAATCTGATGGCTGGAGGGTAAAATTTTGTCCTCAAGAAGATTCACTCTGTCTGAGTTTAATGCCCTTGAGTATGCCTTTTTAAGAACTCTGTTTGGGTACCCTTTATCCTTGAAAGATTTCCGCAAATTAGCGGCCTTTATCTTAAAATCTTCAAGGGTTGAGCAGTTTCTACGTAAACGCAGATATTGCCCAATCGGGATACCCGCTTTGGAGGGATAGGGATGATAACTATCCCAGTTTAGAAGGCTATTTGTAGCTGTTACTTTACGGTACAATGTTGTGGAGATTCTACCGTCCTCTTGTAATGACAGAGTGATGTCTAGAAAGTTCAAATGTTTACCCCCAATTTCACTGGTGAAACGTAAATTCAAGACGTTCACATTCAGCAGCCGTACAAATTCGTTGAAATCATTTATTGTACCCAGCCACACGATGAATACATCGTCGATGTAACGTTTCCAGCAATGTATTTTGGTCAAAAATTGAGACAAGCATTCGTCAGTTTGAAGGTTCTTTTCCCATGTACCCAAGTATAGGTTCGCGTATGAAGGGGCACAAGATGTGCCCATCGCTGTACCCATTATCTGATGGTAAATTGTACCATTAAAGAGAAAGATGTTTTTAGTGAGCACAAGAGTAAGGACTTTACAGGCAAAATCTATGTATTCCAAGGAGAAATTTGATTGTAGCTGTAGAGTTAGTCTTAAGTTCTCAATCCCCAAAGTATGTGGGATAGAGCTATAAAGAGACTCCACATCAAGGCTACATAATAATGCCTCCCTAGGTACAATGGTATTTTCCATAAGTTGTAACATTTGTTTTGTATCCCTTACATACGAGGGAAGTTTTAATACAAATGGACTCATTATCTTATCAAGATATATACTCATATTTTGAGTCAAATTGCCTGTGCCAGAGACTATTGGACGCCCAGTAGGACTAGTTAAAGACTTGTGAATTTTTGGAAGGCTATAGAATGTGGATGTCATAGGATATCTTGTGAACATGAATTTAAATTCATCTTTTGTGATGAATTTGTTGTCAAGTGCTTGTGACAATAAACTTTTCGCTTCAATAATATATTCAGTAGTAGGATCGTTTTGTAGGACTTGATATGTCTTAGTGTCACTTAGAAGACAATTGACCATCGATATATATTGAGAGCGATCCATTATAACTATATTGCCCCCCTTGTCGGAGGGTTTGATAATTATATTCATGTTGGTGCACAGAGATTTGAGCGCTTTTACCTCAGTATTCGTTAGGTTTCCACTAGACTTAAAGTCCAGATCATTAGGGTTTATTTTATCAATATCCCTGCAGACCATTTCCAGAAAAACCTCCACATTCTTATAATCCTTGAAATGAGGTGTAAATGTGCTCTTAGGTTTTAAATCCGTTGAGGGCAATTTTGGTTTTACATCCTCATTAGATTGTAGTAATTCAACTAGAGTGTCTAGACAGTCCAGATCTTTAACATTCAATCCTAAGTCTCGTGCTTTCTGTTCCTTCCTAGCAGTATGGTATTTAAACAAAGCCAATTTACGAGCGAAAAGATGTAAATCTTTGGTCCAAATAAATTTATTAAATGGAGGAATGGGTACAAACGTCAAACCTTTCTGCAAGACTAAGTTCTCTGTCTCTGATAAAGTAAATGAAGAAATATTTACAACTTTCAAGTGATCTGGGCCTAATTTTGGTATCTCCGTTGGCCCCTGCTCCTTTGAGACTGCCTGGGCGTCCAATAGTCTCTGGCACAGGCAATTTGACTCAAAATATGAGTATATATCTTGATAAGATAATGAGTCCATTTGTATTAAAACTTCCCTCGTATGTAAGGGATACAAAACAAATGTTACAACTTATGGAAAATACCATTGTACCTAGGGAGGCATTATTATGTAGCCTTGATGTGGAGTCTCTTTATAGCTCTATCCCACATACTTTGGGGATTGAGAACTTAAGACTAACTCTACAGCTACAATCAAATTTCTCCTTGGAATACATAGATTTTGCCTGTAAAGTCCTTACTCTTGTGCTCACTAAAAACATCTTTCTCTTTAATGGTACAATTTACCATCAGATAATGGGTACAGCGATGGGCACATCTTGTGCCCCTTCATACGCGAACCTATACTTGGGTACATGGGAAAAGAACCTTCAAACTGACGAATGCTTGTCTCAATTTTTGACCAAAATACATTGCTGGAAACGTTACATCGACGATGTATTCATCGTGTGGCTGGGTACAATAAATGATTTCAATGAATTTGTACGGCTGCTGAATGTGAACGTCTTGAATTTACGTTTCACCAGTGAAATTGGGGGTAAACATTTGAACTTTCTAGACATCACTCTGTCATTACAAGAGGACGGTAGAATCTCCACAACATTGTACCGTAAAGTAACAGCTACAAATAGCCTTCTAAACTGGGATAGTTATCATCCCTATCCCTCCAAAGCGGGTATCCCGATTGGGCAATATCTGCGTTTACGTAGAAACTGCTCAACCCTTGAAGATTTTAAGATAAAGGCCGCTAATTTGCGGAAATCTTTCAAGGATAAAGGGTACCCAAACAGAGTTCTTAAAAAGGCATACTCAAGGGCATTAAACTCAGACAGAGTGAATCTTCTTGAGGACAAAATTTTACCCTCTAGCCATCAGATTCGCTGTATTGGGACACATGATGCAGGTTGGCACACAATGCTGCAGATTCTCAGCAGATATTGGCCGATCCTGACATCAGATGTCCATATCAAATCAGTCATCTCTCCTTTTCCTTCCGTTACGGCACGTAGAGGGAAGAACTTTAAGGACCTTTTGGTACCTAGCCACTTTGGTCCATTTAATAAATCTTCTAAATCCTATTTACCTAAAGGCACTTACAGATGCGGTCACTGTAGTGCCTGTCAGTACATAGGTAAAGAAACAAAGATTTTTTTCGACAGTTTGAATCTTGACTCTCATTCTGTACAGTCTTTCTTCAATTGCCGTACAGAGGGAGTCATCTACCTTTTGACATGTTCTTGTGGCATGAAGTATGTCGGAAAAACATTCCGACCTTTTAAGTTCCGCATTAGAGAACACGTCAACTCAGTCAGAAGCAAACTGGAAACTCCCATCTCAAGGCACCTCAAGACTTGTCATGCAAATTCATCCAGTAGGATACGCTTTATGGGCATAGAACTCATAACCCAAACACAACGTAAAGGGGATTGGGATCGTAGGCTCAAACAAAGAGAATCCTACTGGATATATAAATTGAAAACATTGTCACCACAGGGATTGAATGAAGGTTTTTCATTCTCATCATTTTTGTAGACTGATAGGTATTTCCACCAACAGTTTCTATACAACCATCTGATCTACCTTATAATAATCATTTGCTGTCTGTAAATATGTAAATAAGTCAATAATAAAAATTCTCTTTTTCTCTTTCTCTTTTGCATTAGTCACATGGTTCCTAATAGGTTTCATACCTTATTATATTACATAGCTGCCTTAAATGGTGGTGAATTTCTTTTGAGATTAACCAGTAGTCACAGTCAATCCTGATTTGAAACGCTGTTTCATTATTTGTAAAGTATAAAGAATATATAACCCTCTGCAGTGTAAACCTAACTTAAGCCTTATACTTAATTGCCATTATTAATAAATATGAATCCCAGTGGAAGCATTATACAGCAGGGTGCCATATTTTAATGTCCTGGCAAATTTACGTGTATATGTCCAGGTATATAGAGGATAATTAATTAATTACTTTTTACAACTTAATTCTTTTTGACTGTTATTATAATTTTTTGGGGTCACCAAGTTACAAGAGCTGTATTATATGCCTTTAATGCTTTTATGCATCTGGAGGCATTTTATATATCAATATTTGGCATAATGACTGACTGTGTGATCTGTCAGCCAGTTTCATGCCAGAGGTGCAGTTAGAGGGAGCCCCTTCCCTGTGCTACATTTTGATACTTCTCATTGATATCATATATATTGGCTAGTTAGGTTTATGTCAGTTTTGTTATCAGGAGGAGGGATGCTTGATTTTGCACCCTCCTCCTGTATTGATTGACTGATAGATCTTCCAATGGTTATCCCCATGTGAGCAGCAGGGTTTGGATAGGTGTGTTCTGATTATGCATAAGTCCCTCCCCCACCTCTCAGTGATTGACTTTGTTATCCTCCAATGAGACTCTAGCTTAAGCAATGACAGGGTTGAGGAGGAGTGGTGACTCCATGTCAATCACCCACCCCTCCCACATGCTGGATCAGCTGGATGGACTTTTCTCTGATTGCTCGGGTATTTAACCGGTTTCAATAGGAACTGCATTTGCAATAGCTCCTGACGACGGCGTGTATGCACGCTGAAACGCGCGTCGAGCGCCTTATTTGACTTTACTTTTTTTTTCTCACATTAGGTAGCACTTAGGTAGTTAGTATGTTTGATTTAGTTAGTTAGTATAGTTAGCAATTTATTATTTGGCATTTAGAGTTTTTCTAGGCAGGCATTTTTTGGTCCTGGGGGTCTCCTCTGGACTTAGGGCTTGTCCTTAGTGGGTCTGCCCCTGTCCTCCTTTGCTCTCTTTTCTCCTATGCATGTTTGTATAGGCTCCTGTTTGCTTGCCTTTATATTAGTGGGGTGATTTATGTATTACACATATTTTGTGTTGCCTTATTGTATTTTTGCAGCTTAGGTGTCCTTATTTTGGACATTTTATCTAGTATAAATGCTAGAGTCTCCCTTTTTTTTTTTTTTTTTGTTAAAGGGACAGTCCTTTGCTGCTATTAAATACAACTAGCAGTGGTTTATATAGGGTATATATGGGTATTTCGATTTATCCCCCTTCACCCTTTTATCCATTTATAAGTACAGCGCCCTCTTTTTCTCTACTTGCCACCTGGTAACTATACAATTTATTCTGTTTAGTTCAGCAGCTACTTCTGGGATCCCCTTGTTTCAAGGGTCTCCGTCATTCAACTATATTTATTTCTGGGTTACCCCCTATATTGTAGCTCTGAGGTAGGCTCTTTTTAAGACAGCTCTCACCAATTCACATTTTTTTTGTGATTATGGGGATCTGTCTTTTCATTCCTTTTTACATTATCTAACCCTATTAATCATTATCTTACCCTATTAATAATCAGTATCTTACCCTATTAATCATTATCTAACCATATTAATAATAGTTATCGTATCTAACCCTATTAATCATTATCTTACCCTATTAATAATCCGTATCTAACCCTATTAATCATTATCTAGCCCTATTAATAATCATTATCTTACCCTGTTAATAATCAGTATCTAACCTTATTAATAATCATTATCTTACCCTATTAATAATCAGTACCTAACCTTATTAATAATCAGTATCTAACCCTATTAATAATCATTATCTAACCTTATTAATAATCAGTATCTAACCCTATTAATAATCATTATCTAACCCTATTAATCATTATCTAATCCTATTAATAATCATTATCTAACCCTATTAATAATCATTATCTTACCCTATTAATAATCAGTATCTAACCCTATTAATCATTATCTAACCATATTAATAATAGTTATCGTATCTAACCCTATTAATAATCAGTATCTAACCCTATTAATAATCAGTATCTTACCCTATTAATCATTATCTAACCATATTAATAATAGTTATCGTATCTAACCCTATTAATAATCATTATCTTACCCTATTAATCATTATCTAACCCTATTAATCATCATTATCTAACCCTATTAATAATCATTATCTTACCCTATTAATAATCAGTACCTAACCTTATTAATAATCAGTATCTAACCCTATTAATAATCATTATCTTACCCTATTAATAATCAGTACCTAACCTTATTAATAATCAGTATCTAACCCTATTAATAATCATTATCTTACCCTATTAATAATCAGTATCTAACCATATTAATAATCATTATCTTACCCTGTTAATAATCAGTATCTAACCTTATTAATAATCATTATCTTACCCTATTAATAATCAGTACCTAACCTTATTAATAATCAGTATCTAACCCTATTAATAATCATTATCTTACCCTATTAATAATCAGTATCTAACCATATTAATAATCAGTATCTAACCCTATTAATAATCATTATCTAACCCTATTAATAATCCGTATCTAACCCTATTAATAATCAGTATCTATCCCTATTAATAATCAGTATCTAACCCTATTAATCATTATCTAACCCTATTAATAATCAGTATCTTACCCTATTAATAATCCGTATCTAACCCTATTAATAATCAGTATCTATCCCTATTAATAATCATTATCTAACCCTATTAATAATCCGTATCTAACCCTATTAATAATCATTATCTAACCCTATTAATAATCATTATCTAACCCTATTAATAATCATTATCTAACCCTATTAATAATCCGTATCTAACCCTATTAATAATCAGTATCTATCCCTATTAATAATCAGTATCTAACCCTATTAATCATTATCTAACCCTATTAATAATCAGTATCTTACCCTATTAATCATTATCTAACCATATTAATAAGTTATCGTATCTAACCCTATTAATAATCATTATCTTACCTTATTAATAATCAGTATCTAACCTTATTAATAATCAGTATCTAACCCTATTAATAATCATTATCTAACCTTATTAATAATCAGTATCTAACCCTATTAATAATCATTTTCTAACCCTATTAATAATCATTATCTAACCTTATTAATAATCAGTATCTTACCCTATTAATAATCAGTATCTAACCCTATTAATAATCATTATCTTACCCTATTAATAATCAGTATCTAACCTTATTAATAATCAGTATCTAACCTTATTAATAATCAGTGTCTTACCCTATTAATAATCATTATCTAACCCTATTAATAATCATTATCTAACCCTATTAATAATCATTATCTAACCTTATTAATAATCAGTATCTAACCCTATTAATAATCATTATCTTACCCTATTAATAATCAGTATCTAACCTTATTAATAATCAGTATCTAACCCTATTAATAATCATTATCTAACCCTATTAATAATCTGTATCTAACCCTATTAATAATCAGTATCTAACCCTATTATTAATCATTATCTAACCCTATTAATAATCAGTATCTAACCCTATTAATAATCCATATCTAACCCTATTAATAATCATTATCTTACCCTATTAATAATCATTATCATATCTAACCATATTAATAATAGTTATCATATCTAACTCTATTAATAATCCTTACCGTATCTAACCTCATTAATCTAATTGATATTCATTATACAGAGATCTAGATGAAAGATATTCAATACAGATAGAGATATCGATAAACTTTAAATATTTTGATGTCCGGGGCCTCCTGTCTATCACACGGAGCTTTTACCTCTCTGTGTGTTTCGTTTGCTCGTCAGGAATTCCTAATGTTGTTTTTGTGTTTTCAGACGGTTTTGTTATGGTGGATAATATCGATGTCTATCAGGCTATTTTGCACATTGGTAACTCCAGGCAGAACTCTCTGGACGTTTACGATGACATTGAAAGGTAAGTTCTGCCAGTCCTTTGGTGGCCTTGGTTATTAAAAGCTATTATGTTTCATATATTTTTTTAATTCCTTCTAGTGGAAGAACAATTGATGGATCCTATTCATCAAACAATTGTAAGTTTTTATTTTTCCAATAAATTTGAACTGTTTTGAGGAAAGTGTGATAATCATGACATGCGCTAGGGTGTGTGTAAGTTATCCCGAGACACAACTCAGGGCCCGTGTGTCTTCTAAATCCTCTGTCTAGGTCGTGACAGGAGAGTTTACTGGTATTTAGGTTAGCTTGTTATATTTTTAAAGTAAAAAACTGCCCTACTGTCGTTGTAATCACTAGGTCTCGGGAGCAAACAGTTTGGATTTTGAACCTTGTTTTGGATATCCGTCTTGTTTAATGAATATTTAGATGGTAGTTTCCTTTGGATGTGCATGCTCTGTATTTGGAAGCTAGTTTTCAAAAATGGAATGTTTTAACATTTAGCTATAATTTGAACACTGAGTGATAATCTGCGGGATGCTGCATGTGTAATAAAGATGATGAACGCTTTTTACAGAAGTGTTGAGTAGAGTCTATAATTTAGGGTCACCCATAGTCAGGACCATAAGCTAGACCAGGGGTAGGCGACCTTTTAGTAGTCCTGTGTCAATACAAGATCTCGAAGTCTCTTGGCGTGCCGATCCTGTTTATTTAAATTAAGGTGTGTATGTATTGGTTTTGTACTATTTATGGTTGCTGCAGTTGCTTTGTAACGTTGTATTTGTATGTATGTGGGCTGTTTTGTTGTCTATGCTCATGAGTCGTTTGTGGTATTGTGTAGGATATCTATGAATGTAGGCTGCATATTGGGGCTGCTTGTGCAATTGTGTGTGAGATGCTGTTTGTGGGGTTGTGTGAGTGTATGTGAATTGTCAACAGTGTTGTGTTTGTGGGGACAATGTGTGTTTGTGTATGGTCCGTTTGTATTATTTGTATGAGGAAGAGACCTCTTCTGCAGCTCTGTGTATATCTAGCAGTGTGGACTGGGCTAACCAGGTACAGGTCAAGGGAGGAGCTGAGATGGAGTAGCTGTGATAACTGCTGTTAGCTACTCTACTGCAGAGCAGATTCCCACTCACAAGAGCTTGGAGAAAGATCACTTATTTTAAGTGCTGCAATGTATAGATTGAGGATTGTCCCTCATTACCTGCCATCACAAATCGGGTTGCACTAGCAGATATCTGAAGTCCCACTGGACTCCTGACAGGAAAGAGCCTGTTTGTGCCTTGAGTGCCATGCTAGGGCACCTCGAGTGCCATGTAGGGCACATGTGCCATATATTGCTGACCTCTGACCTAGGGGTCAGAGAGGAGACTACAATCTTGAGCCCCCTGAACTGAAACTGCAGTTTAGAGTCACCCTGAGATTAGATTATAGTTGCTCTGAGACAAGGTCATCCCTGGAGAGTAGATCAGTCTATTTCTCATGAGACATGGTCACACTGGAGGGTCACCTTGGCATTAGATCAGTCTGTTTATTGTGAGACATGGTCGCACTGTAGGGTCACCTTGGGATTAGATCTGTCTATCATGAGACAAGGTCGCACTGTAGGGACACCTTGAAATTAGATCAGTCTGCGTGAGACAAAGCCATACTGTAGGGTCACCTTGAGATTAGATCACTCTGTTTATTGTGAGACAAGGTTGCAATGAAGGGTCACCTTGAGATTAGATCAGTCTGTTTATCGTGAGACATGGTCTCTGACAAAACCCATTGACCCAGTTATTTTTCCCTGCATTCGGTAGACTAATCTACTGAACACCGACCACCCCCTGGTTCATTTAACTTCAAAGAAACCATGCACTTAAGTGCTCTCTGTGTGGCCACCGTTCGTATAACCGAACAACACGTGCGATGGAAAACGGTGGCCGTCTTGCTTACCGAAAGCAGGCAGTGGTACCTGGTCGTCGAGTGTCTGGAACCCTGCAAACACTGGTGATTTGGTATGAACGCCTGTTTCTTTCCACGACAAGCCAGGAGTGCGCTGTTCAGTAATATTGTTCGCATGAACAAGGTGAACAATCGCTACCTATGAGCTAGGGGAACCATTTTGTATTTCTGAGCGATATTTGGACTTTTGGGGTATTTTATGCTTTATTTTCTGTAACTCTAGTGCCTGGGAGATAATTAGTTTAAGCAAACTAAACTCCCGTATCTCCCAGACACAGACACGCCTACAGTGTCACTTTAAGATTTAGAAACCTCTAAATCAAGAGTAAAAGGGGTACACTAGCCATAAATAAAGCAACAAATAACTTTTTTTGATGCGTCAAAAATGCATTTATTTGATATGCTTCTTATGTTTACCGTTCCATTGTATTTCTGGTCTGATATAATAACTACACTTTCTATACCAAGAGTGTGCAAAAACGCACGATTTTACACTCCTCTGATCCATTATAATATTGTATTTTCTTGCTCGTCTTTTATTTTTACGTTTGTGACCCACCTTGCTGTTTGTTTCTTGTCCCTCGTGCCTTTTCAGCTTTTGATGATAGCCAAGATCTCTATGAAGATGCTAGCAGCAGCAGTGGCGCAGTATTAAACAGGTCAGTAAACTATATTTGGAATTTTATCAGTTCTTATTAGTGCAGACACCATGATGTGGTGTTATCTTAACCAGTCCCTGGTCTGTTCCTGAAACCAAGACAAACCAAGCTTGTTTGTTGTTTGTGTAACATCACATGTGCGGTGATCTTGTCCAAACATATATTTAGTAAATGCATGGTCTACTTTCTCCTTGTGCCTCACTCGTTAAAGCCTTTTAAAGAAATACTAATATCACCAGTGATCCACCCGCTTTACAGGCTGTGGCCACCCAGGGTTCATAGTCTCGCTCTGAGATGGACTCCGTAATCCACCCCACCAGCGAGAACATAGGTTGATGTTCATGAAATACTGGAGCTGATGTAAAGCACAAACTGCACCATGCATGTTTCAGGGAATCTGTATTATCTATACTCAGGGGGTCTCCCGACTGGGCTGTGTTGCTTTCATCGAACTACGTTTCCCAGAATCTATTTATTTATTACTGGCATTTATAAAGCGCCAACAGATTCCGCAGCGCTGTACAATTAGTGGACGCACAATATACACAGACAAATACCAGAAGTAGAGAGGGCCCTGCCCGTAAGCCAGTTAAGCTCTTTTATACAGAGTGCTTAACTAGATAGCCTGTGAGCTTACAATTCACTGCCAGCTTTTCATCACTGCCTGGAATAGAGTCAAATAACATCTAGTAACCCCAATAAAGCCACGTTGGAAACTCCTGGACCGTCCACACATCCCTAAAATAACTTAACATCCTCGATTTTTTCCCACGGTATAAGGCTTGCCTGCATAAAGGGACACTATAGGCACTCAGACCACTTCAGCTCTTGAAGTATTAACAGAAAGCCACAAGAGGCACTTCCCTGTCATTAGTCGACTTTTGATCGCCTAACTGACACTGGGCGTCCTCACACTGTGCATGAGAACATCCAGCGTCAACTAAAACCCATAGGGGTAGTCCTAATGTGAGCACGGACGGTGCTTGCTGCACATGCGCATTAGGTCCCGATGTGGGGCCTGACTTCAGCGTTGAGGGCCATCAGTGCTGGATTCGGGTAAGGGACAAAAGGGGTCGGTGAGATAGCTCAGCAGTTAATGCTCCAACTGCAGGGTTCTTTCCTGGTTAGATGTCCCGGAGAGTGAATTAGTCCACCTTCCTTCCAAGGCGGACCATCGAACCTGGTTCAATAGACATAGATATTATTATTAATGTAAAAAATAATGTATTGTTGAGAAGTGTCTACATCATAGAATAGCTGCTTTCTTAGTACTTAGTCTGTCAGCTCCTGGACATTTTTTTGATATGTGTGTTTATTAATTTTAGCTCTGGAGGAAAAGGTCTAAAGAACATCTTCAAGAAGGACCTGAAAAAGGTTGATACCGGGTAAGACGCTTGCCATCTATTGTCTTTCAGTGGAAATGTCCATATAATAGGTGAGCAGACCATCCCGAGAGATGCTGACTGTCCTTCTAAACATTTTAACAAACAGAAACTTATTTTTTTTATTACCATTTACACCCCAGCCTGAAATTTAATGATATATTTTTTTTTTTCTATGGACTTCAGGCACCAATACGTTAATGCATTGAGAAGTTTAGGCCTCATTGATATTCTGCAATTTTTTTTCATGCTTAAATCTCCCACCATAACCCCCGTCCCCGTCACTCCCTGAGCTGAACTGGGAAGTCACCATCACTTTACAAACGTTCCTAAATTGTTCCTATGTCTAACAATATACCCACACATTATGGTTGTATGTATATTGCTAATTGTTTGCCTGCTCTCCTGTCCTGCTGAGGATTGCTACCAACTGGTGGACTTGGCAGTGGAGCCGATATAGTGCCCTACCTGAATAGCAAGGCTGGTTAATTTGCATATTAGGGTAGATTTGCATATTGCTGTTTCTGCAGGCAGGGGAGATACTTTGTGTTGGTAATTGACTTCCCCATCCCTTTGTAGATATGTTATTGTGATATTATAATTCCCTATGTTTTCTGATATGTTTTGTCACCATAACTGCTGGTGAGGTAGCTCAGTTGGTAAATTCCCTGACTACAAAGCTCCGCTACAGTAGGAATGTCACTATATATGTCTGCCTGATCGTCATATGTTGTCCCCATTCTTTCTGGTCTAAATGAATTTCCCCCATGTCTCCTCTATTTAGATATTTGTCACCCTCTCACCCTGAAATTATAGAGCGGAGTATAAACATGCAGTCTGTTTTGCTGCTCAATGTTATGGCAAAAACAGGAGATTTTAATGTATGATCAAGTTAAAGTTGAAACCTTTTTTTTCTTTTAATGACACTTAGTGTTATTTTTTTAAATTATGTTTATTGATTTTTTTTTTGTTGAGAAAATGGCCCTTTTTTAATTTATTTTTTTCATCTGAGCGCCCATGTTGGATCAGACTCTACTGTTAACTGACCTCCTGTTAACTTGCTGCGGCTGTGATTGCTGTGTGTGAACCTGCAGCAGCAGCAAGTTAGGTTGACCAGCAGTTGGTCAGATATCATTAGATTATCTGCCGCTCAGACAGATAAGTGAAAATACATAAAAGAACATATTAATATCCGTCATTTAAAAAAAAAAAAAAACCCTGATATTTCATTAAATCTAATACACTTTTAAAAAGAAGTGGAAATTAAATGTCAATCCTTTAAACAATATATTTTTTGTAATTCACAATAAAATGTTGCCATTTAGTCGAGAAGGTTAGAAAATAAGGCTGCGCACGCCGCTTGTGAAATTCTTGGTTGAAATGGGCGCTTTTCACCCAGATAGTGGAACAAAGGAAGATGGGTGTTCTGTACTTTCAGGCGCTTATAATATTGTGTGAATAATATAGGAAAAAGAGCTGCTTCCACACTTAAGTAGGAACTCTCCACCCTACTATAATCGAGTACAAACAAAACTACTATTTTACAAATCAATGTCAGATAGTGAGGCGTGTAAGAGACACTTACCCCTAAGATTCTAAGGGAATATATAGGGTGAAAGTAATCGCTAAAAGGGAACAGAAAATATAAAGTGCCATATATGGTGATTAAATGGTGAGGATAGTGTCTTTACTGGAATCACTCACATTGTTTAGAACCCTCTTAAGGACCGGCTGTGATCTCTTCCGACACCCTAGACGTCCATATTAGGTGAAAACCTCAATAATGGAGATAAAAAATGGGAGAGAGCTTTTCACCCAGATACTTGATCAATGCATGACAAATTGATCAATATTATTGTCATTATTGTATTTCTGGCATTTATCTGAACATACATGTGGCAAACCTAGCCACTTCAGACTATTTTGTTTATCTTTGAGCGTTGCCCTAGAAAGACTGGTTTATATATGATGTTTGATGTGTTTGCTTAAAATGTGACAGAGGGAATTCGTATGTGTGACAGATCCATCTGTCTAAGTACTATTTGCTGGTTCGTCTATTTTATCTACATTCGTGGAATTACCTGTCCATATGCCCCTGTTCGTTTATTGCAATATGTACCGAATGAAACTATCGAACAGACGGCCACCCAGAAGAGAAGTGTGCTGCTGGTTAACCTATTGGCCTCAATTAGAACATTGTGGTTAACCACAGACACCTCTTCATTCTAACCGTATGCAGGGTGGTCGTCGTTCGCATGTGGACCACGAGGCGGCAGCCATTTTAAACACGCGAATGCACAGCGGTGTTCGGCACTTAAACTATGGAACTAAAAACAGACACTCTTTCTACCGAACACCGCTGAAACTGCTGACCGCCCTTCTTATCCCCGGGCATGCGAACACCGGTCCATTCTGGACTTTTATTGCACGAATAGACTTAACCCAGATAGTCATCCCATGGAGTCAATCGCATACCGAAAGAACAATGTGAAAGACTTTGACTCGATGGCGATTGAACTGTGTGCATTGGGTCTGAGCGCTATTCGGCAGTTATGGGCACTCAGACCCAGGCTATCTGGGGATACATTACACGAACTAAAAGCATTCGGTAGTTTTATAATTATGGATTTTTATGTGTTTCTGTTATAATATGTAAAATGGCGATTTGCCTCTATCCCTGGAGATAATTGGATTTCTTTCCAATTATCTCCAGGATAGAGAGGAGGGATTTACTTGTGCAAAGGGGAGTGTTTAGAGTTGAGCCACTGTGATTGGCTACTGTATATTCTGTGTCCAAGTCTCCCATCTGGTCCCCTAGGGGAGTGTCCACTAGGTGGGAGACCTGCATAAATACCGGGCAGGTAGCCCTCATTAAAGCAGAATCCTGTTTTACCCTCAAGACGGAGCTTGGTCTCATGTTTGGGGGTATTGCTACTTGGAAGTATTATTTTGCCTATTCTAGGAGAGAAGGAGTTCGGCTGATTATTTATTCGGGAGTTTGCAGTATTCCCTTATACTCCGTTCGAGAGTTTGGCGGTCCACAGCAGCAGAGCCTGTGTCTCAAAAGGGGGAAGATTACCTAAACGGCGGTTTCACTCATTTAAGCTGAGAGTGTCTTAACAACTGGTGGCAAGTGACGGGATGATCCTCATCACCCAGAGAGACAGCCACACATACAGGATTAATGGAAATACTGTATGAAAGGCTGAAAAGAGCTACCCTTAAAGACCTGCTGGAACAAAGAGGCCGACAAGCCAGTAACCTCAGGAAGAGGGAGATTATTGCCATCCTGACCGAAATGGATGGAGTACGAGGGGCAGAAGGAACCAATGGGCCCAGCGCAGCTGACAGAACCCCCGAAGAGGCAAGCTTTAACCAGGCAGTTATAATCAGGCTGGCCCATTATGGTCCCAACCCGACTATGGAGATCATTGACCAGGTCATAGCAGCTGTGGAGGCCAATCTACTACGCCAAAGAGGCGCTGCAGCAGCTCAAGTCCCAGCAACCCCGGTGCAAAAGAGAAAGGTACAGTTTGCAGCATTTAAACCTTTCATTGAGACGGAAGGAGAGATTGATGGGTACCTTGCTGATTTTGAGAGGCAATGTGCCCTACACAAGGTGCCCGCCGAAGACTGGTTCACTATATTGTCTGGAAAGCTATCCGGCCGGGCCAGTGAGGCTTTTAGGGCCATTCCTGATGAGGAGATTAGGGATTATAATGCAGTAAAAAACGCTCTGCTCTCCAGGTATACCGTCACCCCAGAGGCATACCGGAGGCGGTTCAGAGACACTGCCAAACTAGCCGGGGATTCTTACGTTGAATGGGCATGCAGGGTACACCGCACAGCTGCCCACTGGAGGGCGGGGTTTCAAGCCGTATCCGGGGAAGAGGTGCTACAGATGTTTTTTACTGGAACACTGTTTTGAAAAATTATCTCCAGGAGTCAGAGACTGGGACACAGAATATACAGTAGCCAATCACAGTGGCTCAACTCTAAACACTCCCCTTTGCACAAATAAAGGTGCAAGTAGGTCTGGTTTATTGAGGCCTACCTGCCCGGTATTTATGAAAGTGTCCACCAGGTGGACACTCCCCTATGGGACCTGATGGAACACTTGGACACATATTGGATATTAGCCAATCACAGACAAGACAAACAAAACACTCACACAGTGACACTCCCACAGTGACAATCCCTCCTCTCTATCCTGGAGATAACTGGGAAGAAATCCAATTATCTCCAGGGATAGAGGCAAATCGCCATTTTACATATTATAACATAAACACATAAAAATCCATAATTATAAAACTACCGAATGCTTTTAGTTCGTGTAACGTATCCCCAGATAGCCTGGGTCTGAGCGCACATAACTACCGAATAGCGCTCAGACCCAATGCACACAGTTCACTTGCCATGGAGTCAAAGTCTTTCACATTGTTCTTTCGGTATGCGATTGACTCCATGGGATAACTATCTGGGTTAAGTCTATTCATGCAATAAAAGTCCCGAATGGACCGGTGTTCACATGCCCTGGGATAAGAAGGGCAGTCGGCAGTTTCAGCGGTGATCGGTAGAAAGAGTGTCAGTTTTTAGTTCCATAGTTTAAGTGCCAAACACCGATGTGCATTCGCGTGTTTAAAATGGCCGCCGCCATCACCCTGCATACGGTTAAAATGAAGAGGTGTCTGCGGTTAACCACAACGTTCTAATTGAGGCCAATAGGTTAACCAGCAGCACACTTCTCTTCTGGGTGGCCGTCCGTTCGATAGTTTCATTCGGTACATATTGCAATAAACGAACAGGGGCATACAGACAGGTAATTCCAGGAATGTAGATAAAATAGATGAACCAGCAAATAGTACTTAGACAGATGGATCTGTCACAGTATACTAGTGGCATGAAAGCCGCTAGCATTCATATGGTAGTTTCACGAACAGTGATTTTCAACACTGTTCGTGAAATGAACAAAGTCCCGAAAGGGAGCCCACACACAGGGGGTCGTGTGGCTCCCATTAACCGATTGCAACAATGTATCTATCGGCTTTTAATTGAGTCACAGGGTGGCCGTCGTTCGGCTACTGACCACAAGGCAGCGGCCATCTTGGATTGCCTTTTTGCCCACCGGTGTTTGGTTGTCGAGTGCCTGGAACTAAAAATCGGCTACTCGACGGCATGAACACCGCTGGACTTCCAGGCCGTTCGGGTGCACCGGTCTTTCGGTACTTTTTCCCCACTTGTATATTCGTGACTTTTATGAGGAATGTATATTGAAGTGTATTTCGTGCAGCGTTCGGCTGATTGTGCTGGGATCTGAGCGGTACTTTCACGAAGTATGCGCTCAGACCCCAGCTATCTGCCGAACGGTCATTCGGTACAATGGCACGAATAATATGTAAGTTATGGATTTTTATGTGAAAAGCCAGTTCTGCTGTACGGAGGGATAATCTACTTAACAGGATATTCTAGTGGGAGTATCCCTCTCGTATAGCAGTGCATGGTGGGAGAAATGTTCTGTATCTTAAGTCCCCCATGTAGTCCCCTACTGTACAACCCCTGTAAAGTCGGTAAGGAAACCCCTTGCATGGGGAACCACATAAATACTGGAGCTTGTGAATAAAATCGTCAGTTGACTCCCAGAACTGTGTTTCATCTGGTTACTGGGGGATTTGGGATATTGCCTTCATTTTCAGCGATTTCTTTGTGTGACGGTAGTATATGGTATCATCGTCAAGCATTCCCTTCTTCCCACAAAAGATCACCCAATACTCCACAAGTAGAAATATCCCTGGAATCGCCGAATAATCCACACATGAGCCAAAGCTTAATGCTGGAACAAGCAGGGGCGTTTTAGCCGCGAGGCTAACAAGGCATTTGCCTTGGGCGCATTTTTCAGGGGGCGGCAAAAAACGGCGTGCGGGCGGCTGGTGGCTGGCGAGGGAGCTCTTCCCCTGAGCGGTCTGCTCAGCTCCCTCGCGCGCCGCAGAGTGAGGCTGGGAGCCTAGGGCAGCACAAAACCAGGATACACCACTGGGAACAAGACTGATTTACTGGCACACAGGACAATTTATGCAATACAAAACTCCTCCTCTGGGCCAGGCTAGATAATTGAGTATCAACAATACACAAGTTCAATTATCTGCTGGCCAGAAACATTACAATTTTTAACAATTTCAGAAAAGTACTTTTTACAAGACATACAAATATAATTTTAACATCCCTGGGTAGCTGAGGATACTGGTAGTCACATTTCCAGCTATGTAACTATGCAACTGTGTAACTATGTAACTAACTGTGTAACTATGCAACTGTGTAACTATGTAACTGTGTAACTATGCAACTGTGTAACTATGTAACTGTGTAACTATGCAACTGTGTAACTGTGTAACTATGCAACTGTGTAACTATGTAACTGTGTAACTATGCAACTGTGTAACTGTGTAACTGTGTAACTATGCAACTGTGTAACTATGCAACTGTGTGACTGTGTAACTGTGCAACTGTGTAACTGTGTAACTATGCAACTGTGTAACTGTGTAACTATGCAACTGTGTAACTATGCAACTGTGTAACTGTGTAACTATGCAACTGTGTAACTATGTAACTAACTGTGTAACTATGCAACTGTGTAACTATGTAACTAACTGTGTAACTATGCAACTGTGTAACTATGTAACTAACTGTGTAACTATGCAACTGTGTAACTATGTAACTGTGTAACTATGCAACTGTGTAACTATGCAACTGTGTAACTGTGCAACTGTGTAACTGTGCAACTGTGTAACTATGCAACTGTGTAACTGTGTAACTATGCAACTGTGTAACTATGCAACTGTGTGACTGTGTAACTGTGCAACTGTGCAACTGTGTAACTGTGTAACTATGCAACTGTGTAACTATGCAACTGTGTAACTGTGTAACTATGCAACTGTGTAACTATGCAACTGTGTAACTATGCAACTGTGTAACTATGCAACTGTGTGACTATGCAACTGTGTAACTGTGTGACTGTGTAACTGTGTAACTGTGTAACTATGCAACTGTGTGACTGTGTAACTGTGTAACTATGCAACTGTGTGACTGTGTAACTGTGTAACTGTGCAACTGTGTGACTGTGTAACTAACTGTGTAACTATGTAACTATGCAACCGTGTAACTAACTGTGTAACTGAGATTTTCTTTTCCTATTTCCTTCACATTTGCAGATCCGTCTCCCCAACATCTTTAGGTAAGTGACGTTGGATTTTATAAAGCGATTGATTAACTTGGAGTACAGCCCTGCAAGGTCTCCCATCTAGTTTGTGTTTAAATAGTGATATCGTCAGATAAGATAGAACTTGGAATAATAATTTAATAATGTATTAGGGGGAATATTACAGGATTTCCCTCTTTATCGCCAGTTTATTGAAATTAGAGTTTTCTAGACACATTTGATGTAATTTTACCAATTCACTTCACATGGAAACGCTGTGATTTCCAAGCTCTGCACCGTCCTTTACGTTGGAGTAGGGTGTATCTGCCTTGCCAGCTACTGGGGACTACATTTCCCACCCTTGTGTTAACCTCGTTGACCCTCTTTAGGCAAATCTCTGTGACTGATTCGTTACATTAGAAGGTCCTACTGATGGAGGTTGGAGGGATGATTGATGTCCCCTCACAACTCCACAGCCCTAATCTGCCAAGCCCGCATATCACGTGTCAAACCCTCATATCGCATGTCAAACCCTCATATCGCATGTCAAACCCTCATATCACATGTCAAGCCCTCATATCGCGTGTCAAACCCTCATATCGCGTGTCAAACCCTCATATAGCATGTCAAACCCTCATATCGCGTGTCAAACTCTCATATCGCGTGTCAAACCCTCATATTGCGTGTAAAACTCTCATATCGCGTGTCAAGCCCTCATATCGCGTGTCAAACCCTCATATCACGTGTCAAACCCTCATATCGCATGTCAAACTCTCATATCGCGTGTCAAACCCTCATATCGCGTGTCAAACCCCCATATCGCGTGTCAAACCCCCATATCGCGTGTCAAACCCCCATATCGCGTGTCAAACCCTCATATCACATGTCAAACCCCCATATCGCGTGTCAAACCCCCATATCACGTGTCAAACCCTCATATTGCGTGCTCGCTCATTTCCACGTGCAAAAAGGCCGTCTGTTTGTACTTGCCCCAAGACTATAGTTACCAACCTCCCTGATTGCTGCCCCAGGATTCCTCCATTTACCAAATAAAACTTGGGGAGCAGAGACCCCTGGATTGTTGCTTCAGTTTCTCTTTAAGTTGCCATTTTCACACAATGATATAAATAAATTGATAAAATGTAATTAATCCCTCTCTCCCCCATTAGAGGAAAGAGATAGGGGCCTGTTTATATAGATACTGCTAATTTATTTCTCACATTAAAACTCTGTTTTCATAATTCTTATTGTTTTTTAGATGGCTCAGCAAATAATGATCATTATTCTGTTGACATAAATGACAGTTATAACAGGTGAGTTGTTTTTATAATTAATTTTGTGTGTTTGTACAATGGGCGTTGTGAATGTTTATGTTGTGTGCGCAGTGTGTGCAGGGCCGGTGCAAGGATTTTTGCCGCCCCCTTCGCTCCACCCATGATGAGACCTCAAAATATCCAACCCATGTGATCTGTCCATGTCATGACATCACAAAGAATTGCCAGGAATTCAAAGTGAATTTCGTATTTAGGTTAAAAAAAAGCTAAATAGCAAATACGGCTAAATTGGAAATATTGTATTTTCCAATTTGGTTATTTTGGCCTTAAATTAGAAATTCACTCAAAATCTATTTTGAATTCTCACTTTAGTAAATAACCCTGGTAAAGAATAGTTCAAATTATACGTTTCATCATAGGAACACTCCAAACACCATAACAACCCCAGTATAAAGAAGGTATAGCTAGGCTGACCGTGATAATCTGGGAGCATACGCTGACACTTTCAGCCAATCACTGGTCACCACTTGAGAGCAACAGTACGTCTCTTTTATCCTTGGATATTAATGCATGGGTGTTATAGTAATCTTTGTGTAGAAATGATATTTTGCTTATATATATATATATGTGTGTGTGTGTGTACACAGTACATAAAAATATTAATATAATACACATATATTAATATACATGTATAATACTCTCCCACACTTTAAAGGACCACTAGAGTCACCCAGTCCACTTCATCTCAATGAAATGGTCTGTGTGCAGTGCTCCTGTAGGTTTAACCACACAAGGTTGCCATTTTTCAAAAACTGCATTGTTTACATTGAAGGTTTTAAAAGGCCTCTAGTGGCTGTCAGGGCCGGACTGGCCCACTGGAATACCGGGAAATTTCCGGTGGGCCGTCGGCACCTAGGGCCGGGCAGGCAACTGGCTTTTCTGGCGGCCGCAGGGGGAGCTGGCTGTTCTGTCTCTGCTCCCCCGCCCCAGCACGCTACAAAGAGACCGGGGCCAGAATATGACGTCATATTCCGGCTCCGGTCTCATTAAGCAGCGCGCTGGGGCGGGGGAGCAGAGACCGAACAGCCAGCTCCCTCTGCAGCCGCCAGAAGAGCCAGATCCCCCCCATGCGGCCGCCATCAGAGCTCCCCATGCAGCTGCCAGCACACAGGTAGCAATTATGTGTGTCAGTGTGAGTGTATGTGGGTGTGTCCGTGTCATTTGTGTGTGTGTCTGTCATGGTGTGTCTGTCTGTGTCATGGTATGTGTGTGTGTCTGTCATGCAATGTGTGTCTGTGTCATTGTGTGTGTCTGTCTGTGTCATGGTGTGTGTGTGTCTGTAACGAGAATATACCCCTACACGCAGGATCCAGCTAAACAGAGGCAAATACAGAGGAGAGATACGTCTACCGGACCTTAGAATGGCCGGACTTGACGTATATGAGAGAAGACAGAGCCAGGAACAAACCGAGGTCAAGGGCACAGAGAGACAGCGTAAACTAGGACAAGCCGGGGTCTGGTACACGGAAAACAGCAAGCCGGCAAACAGTACAGATAAGGATAAAGCGAAAACGAAGTCAGAATACGAAGCCAAAGTCAATACGAGAAAACACAACTGAACACCACAAGCGCTAAAGGGAACTGAAACAGAAACCACGATAGGGCAAGGAACAAAGGGAAGAAGGTGAGTATAAATACCTAAACATCTAATTTGATTGGTCCCTGTCACATCCACGCCCCCAAAAGGTAAGTGTATGGGGAGTGTGGCATGACAGGGACCAATGGGATGCCTTTTCCAATTTAGGCACCCACTGTCCCTTTAAGAGCGCGCCCGAGACTCGCGGCGCGCTCTTAGTTTCAGGCGGGACACGTGACCGCTTCACGCGGTCACTGCCCGCCTTCCATCCAAGCAGTCGGATGAGCCGCGCGCGGCTCGTGCAGCCGCAGGACCGCGCGCGGCTTGAAGAGAGGACCGCGACCGGCCCCCGGTTAAGGTAAGTAACGCTACAGTACCCCCCCCTGAGGACACGCCCCCCGGGCGGGTAGGACCAGGCCTGGCAGGAAAACGAGAATGGAAAGAGCGCACAAGACGGGGAGCATGGACAGCATCAGCCGAAATCCAACTGTGCTCCTCAGGCCCATAACCCTTCCAATGTACCAAGTACTGAAGTCGACCCCTAAGGAAACGAGAGTCAAGAACAGCAGACACTTCAAACTCCTCATGACCCTCCACCGAGATAGGAGGGGGAGGAGGAGTATGCCGGGTATAGCGGTTGCGCACGAAAGGTTTCAACAATGAGGTGTGAAAAACATTAGGAATACGTAGATTCTTAGGCAGGCCTAAGGCATAAGAAACAGGATTAACCTTATGTATAATACGATAAGGTCCAATGAAGCGGGGAGCCAATTTCATAGAAGGCACCCGGAGACGAATATTCCGCGTGGAAAGCAAAACCCTGTCCCCACAACATAGGACGGAGCTGCTCTGCGATGCTTGTCAGCCTGAGCCTTCTGGCGAGTAGCAGAGTCCACCAAAGAACGCTGAACCTGCTCCCAAGTATTACGCAAACCAGCCAAATGCTCATCCAGAACTGGCATGCCCTGTGAGGAGAATGCAGCCGGAAGAACAACGGGATGCTGGCCATAGACAACGTAAAAAGGGCTCTTGCCGGAAGAATCATGAGTGGCGTTATTCCGAGCAAATTCAGCCCAAGGAAGCAGGTCAGACCAATTGTCCTGATGGTGAGACACAAAACAACGGAGGTATTGCTCCAGAGACTGGTTGGCACGTTCAGCAGCCCCATTAGACTGGGGATGATAAGCGGAAGAAAATGAGAGAGAAATACCCATTTCTGAACAAAAGGCCCTCCAGAACCTGGAAATAAATTGGCTACCCCTATCGGATACAATAGATACGGGAATCCCATGTAATCGAAATACTTCTCTAGCGAAGATATGAGCCAGTTCCTTAGATGTGGGCAACTTGTGAAGAGACACGAAGTGAGCCATTTTGGAGAACCGATCCACTATCATCAGGATTACTGTGTTACCATTTGAAGGGGGTAATTCAACAATAAAATCCATGGACAGGTTAGACCAAGGTCTCTCGGGAACGGGTAACGGATGCAACAGCCCACAAGGAACTCTACGGGAGGATTTCATACAGGCACAAGTAGTACAAGCACTTATATAGTCAGTGACATCCTTTCGTAAGGAATCCCACCAAAAATACCGAGAAACAGCTGACACCGCTTTGGAAATACCAGGATGTCCAGCGGTCTTAGTATCATGATATAATGACATAATATCCCGTCTCTCAGGAACATCAACGAACAGTTTATCATTAGGCCTCTCGCTAGGTGCCATGCTTTGTTTCGCTTGTATGGTCTGCAAGAGGGACGAGGAAATAGACAAAATAGTAGTAGCTATTATCCTGTCTGGGGGAATGACAGGAGTAACATCAATCTCCTGTTTGTCAGTAGTTTCGAACTGTCTGGACAGAGCGTCTGCTTTAGTGTTGCGATCACCTGGCCTATAGGTGATAATAAAATTGAAACGGGACAAAAATAGTGACCACCTAGCCTGCCTGGAAGACAATCTTTTGGCTTCGCTAAGGTAGGATAGGTTCTTGTGATCCGTAAAAATGAGGATAGGATCCTTAGTTCCCTCTAACAAATGTCTCCACTCTTTAAGTGCTAAAATAATAGCAAGGAGTTCACGATTACCCACATCATAATTTTTCTCTGCTTTGGACATTTGTTTAGAAAAGAAGCCGCATGGATGCAATGGCTTCTCAGGCGACTCTCTTTGGGACAAGACAGCACCTACCCCAATATCCGAAGCATCAACTTCAAGAATATAGGGCAGTGAGGGGACAGGATGCTGTAAAATAGGTGCAGAGGCGAACGTAGTTTTAAGAAATTCAAAAGCCTGAAGTGCCTCGGTAGACCAAACACGAGTATTGCCATCCTTTTTAGTCATACGGGTGATAGGTGCTACAATGGACGAGAAACCTTTGATAAAACGTCTATAATAATTGGAGAACCCAAGAAAACGCTGAATAGCTTTCAGACCTTGCGGTAGAGGCCATTCTATTACAGCAGCTAGCTTCTGGGGATCCATACGAAAACCTTTAGCGGAAATCAAATACCCCAAGAACTGGACTTCGGTTTGGTCAAACAGACATTTTTCTAGCTTGCAATAAAGACCATTAGCAAGAAGGGTCTTCAAAACTGTCGTAACATGTCTGTGATGAGTGTGTATATCTGCAGAATATATTAAAATGTCGTCCAAGTATACGATAACAAATGTGTGAATAAAATCTCTCAATACATCATTAATTAATTCTTGGAATACTGCTGGGGCATTGCAAAGCCCAAATGGCATAACAGTGTATTCGTAATGACCGGATCTAGTGTTGAAAGCAGTCTTCCATTCGTGATTTTCCTTTATACGTATCAAATTGTATGCATTCCTAAGGTCTAATTTAGTGAACACAGTGGCATGTTTCAGCCTGTCAAATAATTCTGTAATCAAAGGTATAGGGTATGCATTTTTGATAGTGATTTTGTTTAGACCTCTATAATCTATACACGGTCTTAAATCACCTTCTTTCTTCGATACAAAGAAGAACCCTGCTCCAGCTGGAGAAGAGGATCTCCTAATAAACCCTTTTTCTAATGATTCCTTGATGTACTCCTCCATGACACGGTTTTCTTGAACCGATAAGGGGTACACCCTGCCCTTTGGAGGTATAGTGCCAGGCAACAAGTCAATAGCGCAATCATAGGTTCTGTGAGGCGGTAATTTCTCAGCCTCCCTTTTATCGAAAACAGTCTTTAGAGATAAATACTGAGGGGGTATAACCATAGACAAAGGAGGACTGGTAGGTACCTCAATAGAATTCAAAGGTGTGACTTCCAACGTACAAGACTCGTGGCAGGCCTTACTCCATGATTTTATTTGCCCTGTCTCCCAGTCAAAAATGGGATTGTGAGCACGTAACCATGGATACCCTAATACTAACTGTGAAGAGGGAGAGGTGATAACCTGGAATCGAATGGTTTCGTAGTGTAAAACCCCTGTGTACATGTGTAATGGTTCAGTCTCATGAGTAACAACTGGAGAACTTAATGGTCTACCATCTATGGCCTCAACTGCCAAGGGTATCTCCTTCTCTCTGATGGGAATGTTGTTTCTCTTTATAAAGCCAGAGTCTATAAAATTTTCAGCTGCCCCAGAGTCAACCAGAGCATATATGTTGTCAACTATACAAATCTCTCCCATATATAAAAAAACCGGGAGAAGCAAGCGGTTAGGAGGCAATTTAGGAGACTTAGATATCACACCCAAGGCCAGTCCCCTATAAGGTCTTAGGTGCGAGAGTTTTCCGGGAGTAAAGGATATTCCTTTACCATATGGTCTCTCCTACCACAGTATAGGCAGAGTCCCTCCCTTCTCCTATGTAATTTCTCAGTATCAGAGAGTTTGGCAACCCCTAATTGCATAGGTTCCTCCTCAGACACTTTAACACTCTCTGGTATATTAACTCTGGGGTTAATGGGTGTAACAAAACGTCTATTCCTGTTCTTGGTGTAGAGCCTGTCACGAATTCTATTATCAATATCAATGAGGTAATCGATAAGGTCCTCTAAGGCAATAGGAAGCTCCTTAGCTGCTACCTCATCCAATATCGTATCTGACAAACCTTCCATAAAGGCAGTAGTTAACCCATTGTTGGTCCAATCTACCTGCGAAGCAAGAGTGCTAAACTGAATAGCATAATCAGCCACAGACCTAGAACCCTGTTTAATTCTCATTAATGCTCTCGCGGCATTCTTTGACCTTTTCATTGTGTCAAAAGTTCTACGAAAAGCCGTAAGAAAACTGTTGAAATCATGTACCATAGGCCCATTAGCTTCCCAAATAGGATTTGCCCACTCAAGTGCCTTATCGGTAAGTTGGTGCATAAAGAACCCAACCTTAGACCTCTCTGTGGGAAATGAACGTGGATACATTTTGAAGTGAAATTCAATCTGATTAATAAACCCTCTGCAAGTCTTAGAGTCCCCTCCATACCTAGGAGGAGGTGTTAAATGGGCCGAAGTATTAGGCAAAGTAGATACTTCAGGGAGAAGGGGCGTAGGAGGGTTAGGTGTAGTTACGGGAACGGTTCTAGCTAGGAGCGTCTGGAGAGCCTGAGCTATTTGATCCATACGGTGATCCTGCTCTACAAATCTTGCCTCATGGGACGCCATCTGTTGAGCTAAATCTGCGGGGTCCATGGCCCTATCGTAATGTAACGAGAATATACCCCTACACACAGGATCCAGCTAAACAGAGGCAAATACAGAGGAGAGATACGTCTACCGGACCTTAGAATGGCCGGACTCGACGTATATGAGAGAAGACAGAGCCAGGAACAAACCGAGGTCAAGGGCACAGAGAGACAGCGAAACTAGGACAAGCCGGGGTCTGGTACACGGAAAACAGCAAGCCGGCAAACAGTACAGATAAGGATAAAGCGAAAACGAAGTCAGAATACGAAGCCAAAGTCAATACGAGAAAACACAACTGAACACCACAAGCGCTAAAGGGAACTGAAACAGAAACCACGATAGGGCAAGGAACAAAGGGAAGAAGGTGAGTATAAATACCTAAACATCTAATTTGATTGGTCCCTGTCGCATCCACGCCCCCAAAAGGTAAGTGTATGGGGAGTGTGGCATGACAGGGACCAATGGGATGCCTTTTCCAATTTAGGCACCCACTGTCCCTTTAAGAGCGCGCCCGAGACTCGCGGCGCGCTCTTAGTTTCAGGCGGGACACGTGACCGCCTCACGCGGTCACTGCCCGCCCTCCATCCGAAGTAGTTGGATGAGCCGCGCGCGGCTCGTGCAGCCGCAGGACCGCGCGCGGCTTGAAGAGAGGACCGTAAGAGAGGTTAAGGTAAGTAACGCTACAACTGGCCACTGTGGACAAGAGTTTCAAAGTCCTCGGCATATGTTATAAACATAGCTTTAGGGGTGCTTAAATCATGAATTGAGTTTACCTCTTGCTGTTTGTATCCTCTCTGAAATGCATGGGGAGGTGGAGGCTGAAATTATCGAAAGGCGATCCCCAAGACACATTTTAATGCTGTGCTTCTCTTTCATCCCAAGTTGAATGGGTTTCAGAGTGGCAAAAATTCATACTGAAGTAACAAAGAACATTCTTCAAAGTGTCCCATCCTCTAACTTGTTTAGATATGATTTCATGGAATTTTGCCAATATATGGTCCTGTCCTGATGGGATTGTTGCTCAATGAAACTGTTTAATTGGTGTGAACACATGCCGGATTTCTCTATTCCTTACAAAATATACATGCCCTGTGTGAGGATCTAACTCACGACCTTCAGATTATGAGACTGACGCGCTACCTACTGCGCTAACAAGGCGATTTACACCACGTGTTTTTATAGTCTTCTGGGATACATGCATATAGTGAACG
>CAKOES020000409.1:11269-29376 GCA_933207985.1 Pelobates cultripes
CAGGTCACACTGAGGGGCAGAGCTGAGCCAAGTCACACTCACACTCAGGGGCAGAGCTGAGCCATGTCACACTCAGGGTTAGGTCTGGCAAGGTCACACTCATGGGCAAAGCTGAGCCAGGTCACACTCACGAGCAGAGCTGAGCCAGGTCACACTCAGGGGCAGAGCTGAGCCAGGTCACACTCAGGGGCAGATCTGGCCAGGACACACTCACACTCAGGGATAAGATCACACTCACTGTCAGGTTTGCCAGTTAGGCACTCAGGGACAGATCTGCCCGGGTTACACTCACACTCAGAGCAGAGCCCTGTTGATTGTATACAATGGTCTCAGTGTGTCCCCGTGACACCCAGACTGTGTGTGACCTCCCCAGGGAGTCTTATGATCAAGAATACAAAGTAAAGCAATAGACATGAGGAATTAACCCTGTCTGTGCCAGACGACAGCACTCAACGTGTTCACCACTGTATCAGCCAATACTATCTGTGTGATCCATCTGAATGAGCTCAGATAACGCATCTCAGGCTGATTATCACTAACATTCCTTTCATTATCCCAATGCTCTGCACAATGCCCCCGCCATTGTCTGCCCCCTCACCCCACTCTGCCCCGTCTGATTAGGTGCACTGTCTAGCTCTGGGCTCTCTGTTGTATGTGTCACATGTTGTTGCATATTGTGTTTTAATTTGTCTGTTACTCAGTGTGAATGGCGGATAGTGCGGAGTACAAGTGTGTATATAGCTATGTATATATAATATAATATCATTAATATATAGCTTTACTGTGTATGAAGACAGTGTATCAGTGTGTGTTACTGAATGCAGACAGTGTATCAGTGTGTTACTGAATGCAGTCATTGTATCAGTGTGTGTTACCGAATGCAGACATTGTATCAGTGTGTGTTACTGAATGCAGACATTGTATCAGTGTGTGTTACCGAATGCAGACATTGTATCAGTGTGTGTTACTGAATGCAGACATTGTATCAGTGTGTGTTACCGAATGCAGACATTGTATCAGTGTGTTACTGAATGCAGACAGTGTATCAGTGTGTGTTACTGAATGCAGACATTGTATCAGTGTGTGTTACTGAATGCAGTCAGTGTATCAGTGTGTGTTACTGAATGCAGACAGTGTATCAGTGTGTGTTACCGAATGCAGACATTGTATCAGTTTGTATTACCGAATGCAGACATTGTATCAGTGTGTGTTACTGAATGCAGTCAGTGTATCAGTGTGTGTTACTGAATGCAGACAGTGTATCAGTGTGTGTTACCGAATGCAGACATTGTATCAGTTTGTATTACCGAATGCAGACAGTGTATCAGTGTGTGTTACCGAATGCAGACATTGTATCAGTGTGTGTTACTGAATGCAGACATTGTATCAGTGTGTTACTGAATGCAGACAGTGTATCAGTGTGTGTTACTGAATGCAGACATTGTATCAGTGTGTGTTACTGAATGCAGTCAGTGTATCAATGTGTGTTACTGAATGCAGACAGTGTATCAGTGTGTGTTACCGAATGCAGACATTGTATCAGTTTGTATTACCGAATGCAGACATTGTATCAGTGTGTGTTACTGAATGCAGTCAGTGTATCAGTGTGTGTTACCGAATGCAGATATTGTATCAGTGTGTGTTACTGAATGCAGACATTGTATCAGTGTGTGTTACTGAATGCAGACATTATATCAGTGTGTGTTTCCGAATGCAGACATTGTATCAGTGTGTGTTACTGAATGCAGACATTGTATCAGTGTGTGTTACTGCGTGCAGACATTGTATCAGTGTGTGTTACTGAATGCAGACATTGTATCAGTGTGTGTTATTGAATGCAGACATTGTATCAGTGTGTGTTACCGAATGCAGACAGTGTATCAGTGTGTGTTACTGAATGCAGTCAGTGTATCAGTGTGTGTTACTGAATGCAGACATTGTATCAGTGTGTTACTGAATGCAGACAGTGTATCAGTGTGTGTTACTGAATGCAGACAGTGTATCAGTGTGTGTTACTGAATGCAGACAGTGTATCAGTGTGTGTTACTGAATGCAGACAGTGTATCAGTGTGTTACTGAATGCAGACAGTGTATCAGTGTGTGTGTTACTGAATGCAGACAGTGTATCCCAGTGGTTTAGAGTGATTCAGCAGATTCTTAGTGTGTCGAACTGAATGGGCAGATTCTCAGAGTGTGTCGGAGTGATTGGCCAGATTCTCAGTATGTCGGAGTGATGGCCAGAGTCTCAGTGGGTCGGAGTGATTGGGCAGGTTCTCAGAGTGTGTCGGAGTGATTGGGCAGGTTCTCAGTGTGTGTAGGAGTGCATGGGCAGGTTCCCAGGGTGATTGGCTAGATTCTCAGTGTGTCAGAGTGATTGGTCAGATTCTCAATGTGTCAGAGTGATTGGCCAGATTTCCAGTGTTTCAGAATGATTGGGCAGGTTCTCAGATTCTCAGTGTGTCGGAGTGATTAGCCAGATTCCCAGTGTGTCGGAGTGATTGGGCAGATTCCCAGTGTGTCGGAGTGAATGGGCAGGTTCTCAGGGTGATTGGCCAGATTCTCAGTATGTCGGCGTGATTGGCCAGAGTCTCAGTGTGTCGAAGTGATTGGGCAGGTTCCCAGAGTGTGTCGAAGTGAATGGGCAGGTTCTGAGGGTGATTGGCCCGATTCTCCGTGTGTCAGAGTGACTGGCCAGATTCTCAGTATGTCGGAGTGATTGGGCAGGTTCTCAGGGTGTGTCGGAGTGATTGGGCAGGTTCTCGGAGTGATTGGCCAGATTCTCAGTGTTTCGGAGTGATTGGGCAGGTTCTCAGAGTGATTGACCAGATTCTCAGTGTGTCGGAGTGATTGGGCAAGTTCTCAGAGTGATTGACCAGATTCTCAGTGTGTCGGAGTGATTGGGCAGGTTCTCAGAGTGATTGGCCAGATTCTCAGTGTGTCGGAGTGATTGGGCAGGTTCTCAGAGTGTGTCGGAGTGATTGGCCAGATTCTCAGTGTGTCAGAGTGATTGGCCAGATTCTCGGAGTGTCAGAGTGACTGGGCAGGTTCTCAGAGTGTGTCGGAGTGATTGGGCAGGTTCTCAGAGTGATTGGCCAGATTCTCAGTGTGTCAGAGTGATTGGCCAGATTCTCGGAGTGTCGGAGTGATTGGCCATATTCTCAGTGTGTCGGAGTGATTGGCCAGATTCTCAGTGTGTCAGAGTGATTGGGCAGGTTCTCAGAGTGTGTCGGAGTGATTGGGCAGGTTCTCAGAGTGTGTCGGAGTGATTGGGCAGGTTCTCAGTGTGTGTAGGAGTGCATGGGCAGGTTCCCAGGGTGATTGGCTAGATTCTCAGTGTGTCAGAGTGATTGGTCAGATTCTCAATGTGTCAGAGTGATTGGCCAGATTTCCAGTGTTTCAGAATGATTGGGCAGGTTCTCAGATTCTCAGTGTGTCGGAGTGATTAGCCAGATTCCCAGTGTGTCGGAGTGATTGGGCAGATTCCCAGTGTGTCGGAGTGAATGGGCAGGTTCTCAGGGTGATTGGCCAGATTCTCAGTATGTCGGCGTGATTGGCCAGAGTCTCAGTGTGTCGAAGTGATTGGGCAGGTTCCCAGAGTGTGTCGAAGTGAATGGGCAGGTTCTGAGGGTGATTGGCCCGATTCTCCGTGTGTCAGAGTGACTGGCCAGATTCTCAGTATGTCGGAGTGATTGGGCAGGTTCTCAGGGTGTGTCGGAGTGATTGGGCAGGTTCTCGGAGTGATTGGCCAGATTCTCAGTGTTTCGGAGTGATTGGGCAGGTTCTCAGAGTGATTGACCAGATTCTCAGTGTGTCGGAGTGATTGGGCAAGTTCTCAGAGTGATTGACCAGATTCTCAGTGTGTCGGAGTGATTGGGCAGGTTCTCAGAGTGATTGGCCAGATTCTCAGTGTGTCGGAGTGATTGGGCAGGTTCTCAGAGTGTGTCGGAGTGATTGGCCAGATTCTCAGTGTGTCAGAGTGATTGGCCAGATTCTTGGAGTGTCAGAGTGACTGGGCAGGTTCTCAGAGTGTGTCGGAGTGATTGGGCAGGTTCTCAGAGTGATTGGCCAGATTCTCAGTGTGTCAGAGTGATTGGCCAGATTCTCGGAGTGTCGGAGTGATTGGCCATATTCTCAGTGTGTCGGAGTGATTGGCCAGATTCTCAGTGTGTCAGAGTGATTGGGCAGGTTCTCAGAGTGTGTCGGAGTGATTGGGCAGGTTCTCAGAGTGTGTCGGAGTGATTGGGCAGGTTCTCAGAGTGTGTCAGAGTGATTGGGCAGGTTCTTAGAGTGTCGGAGTGATTGGGCAGGTTCTCAGAGTATGTCGGAGTGATTGGGCAGGTTCGCAGAGTGTCGGAGTGATTGGGCAGGTTCTCAGTGTGTCAGAGTGATTGGCCAGATTCTCGGAGTGTCGGAGTGATTGGCCAGGTTCTCGGAGTGTCGGAGTGATTGGGCAGGTTCTCAGAGTGTGTCAGAGTGATTGGGCAGGTTCTCAGAGTGTCGGAGTGATTGGGCAGGTTCTCAGAGTGTGTCGGAGTGATTGGGCAGGTTCGCAGAGTGTCGGAGTGATTGGGCAGGTTCTCAGGGTGAAACAATTCTCAGGGTGAAAAAGTTGCTCTCTGTGTGTCAGTTACAGATTCGGCTGCCGGTTTTAGGGGAAGTGTCTCACCACAGCTGAATCGTGCCCTTATTTGGTAGGTGATGTGAACTGTCTGTGCCGTGTCACATCCTCCACTTTACCATCAAGTAGACGAGGGGCGTGGTAGCAGGACAACATCTTGCTGCTCCAGCAAAGTACATTAGGGTGCTGGCGTCACACCCTTCCTTCACTGTAACTGCCACCTTAACATACTATCAGTACAGAGCGCCCTCTACTGGCTGTACAGAGAACTAACATTAACTATCCATGATGAATGATTGACAACATTATAGGTTACAATAGCCAAGATGTGACTAAAGCTCGGTTAGAGATAATACTCAGGGGCGAATAACGTTCAAACCTGGATAGCGGTGTTGGTTAGCAGACATAGATTAATCAAGATGTTAGTAATTGAAGGAATCATGGGGGATTGAGCCAATTAGCGTTCGTGTTATGAACATATGGAGCAGCATGTGACTGGCATCCTTGTTCTGGCTTCCACTTTTATGAGTTTTCGAATGTTTTACAAATGACATGGAGTGTTAAATCTCTGCTCTAAATGTCCTTTATGTAATGGGTCACAGCATGTAGCACGCGCAGCTGAACTACTGACACACATTTTAACAGTCAGACAAAACAGAAAACTGATTACAAATTGTGTTCATTGTGCTGTAAATATTGGGAGAGATTAGAAACACACTCTGCTACATAGATTTGGGATTAGAAACTGCAACCATTCCCTGATCTCTGCAGAAATTATTTTATTAAATATAGTTTTTATAAGTGGCCAGAGTTCTGCTCCTGGTGTTTCCCATTACTCCCAGTATCCGCATTCTGTAAAATTCAGGGATTATTGCAGCCATGAAATGATAATTGTGCACATCCCAAATATCTTAACCCCTTAAGGAAATTTTCCGTCACGCTGGCCGTTTACTGCTGAACCGCCTTAGGGCGTTAAATATACTTTTGAACATTTGTCAGACTAGTAATCCTTAATAGCAGAGTGGAATATCTTTGTGTGGTATTTTCATGATGTCTTGCCTGCATTGGAGGGGCAATAAGTGCCTATATCAGACCGCTTTGAACTGACATGGCCATATTATACATTCTCTCCAGACAGGACGCCTGGACAAGTCCCAACCAGTAGTGTGCGGTCACACGGCTCCGGTACTGGACATTGACTGGTGTCCTCATAATGATAACGTGATTGCCAGCGGCTCCGAGGATTGCAGTGTGATGGTAAGGAATGTCACTTCTAATCAGTGTTCCATTTAAAAGAGGGGTCCTGCCCCTGAAGACCTTTTCTTATACAAATGGTGCCCTGCTAGAATTAGGCAATAAATGTACATCTCAGAACAAGCCCCCATTGGGATGTAACGATATAATACAGATACAGTAACGCTATAATACGGATACAGTAACAATATAATATGGATACAGTAATGATATAATACGGATACAGTAACAATATAATAACGATACAGTAACCCTATAATACGGATACAGTAACAATATAATATGGATACAGTAATGATATAATACAGATACAGTAACGCTATAATACGGATACAGTAACAATATAATACGGATACAGTAATGATATAATACGGATACAGTAACAATATAATATGGATACAGTAATGATATAATACAGATACAGTAACGATATAATACGGATACTACGGATACAATAACGATACGATACAGATAAAGTAACGAAAAAATACAGATACAATAACGATATACAGATACAGTAATGATAAATATGGATATAATGCAGATACGGAGCTTATTGCGGAGGAATGTGATATAATATGGATATAATGCAGATACGGAGCTTATTGCGGAGGAATGTGATATAATATGGATATAATGCAGATACTGAGCTTATTGCGGAGGAATGTGATATAATATGGATATAATAGAGATACGGAGCTTATTGCGGAGGAATGTGATATAATATGGATATAATAGAGATGTGGAGCTTATTGCGGAGGAATTTGTTATAATATGGATATAATGCAGATATGGAGCTTATTGCGGAGGAATGTGATATAATATGGATATAATGCAGATACGGAGCTTATTGCGGAGGAATGTGATATAATATGGATATAATGCAGATACGGAGCTTATTGCGGAGGAATGTGATATAATATGGATATAATGCAGATACGGAGCTTATTGCGGAGGAATGTGATATAATATGGATATAATGCAGATACGGAGCTTATTGCGGAGGAATGTGATATAATATGGATATAATGCAGATACGGAGCTTATTGCGGAGGAATGTGATATAATATGGATATAATGCAGATACTGAGCTTATTGCGGAGGAATGTGATATAATATGGATATAAT
Organism: Pelobates cultripes; assembly: GCA_933207985.1. Taxonomy (NCBI): domain Eukaryota; kingdom Metazoa; phylum Chordata; class Amphibia; order Anura; family Pelobatidae; genus Pelobates; species Pelobates cultripes. The sequence goes on from CAKOES020000409.1 coordinate 18,270, forward strand.
AGAGATACGGAGCTTATTGCGGAGGAATGTGATATAATATGGATATAATAGAGATGTGGAGCTTATTGCGGAGGAATTTGTTATAATATGGATATAATGCAGATATGGAGCTTATTGCGGAGGAATGTGATATAATATGGATATAATGCAGATACGGAGCTTATTGCGGAGGAATGTGATATAATATGGATATAATGCACATACGGAGCTTATTGCGGAGGAATGTGATATAATATGGATATAATGCAGATACGGAGCTTATTGCGGAGGAATGTGATATAATATGGATATAATACAGATACGGAGCTTATTGCGGAGGAATGTGATATAATACAGATACGGAGCTTATTGCGGAGGAATGTGATATAATATGGATATAATACAGATACAGAGCTTATTGCGGAGGAATGTGATATAATATGGATATAATACAGATACGGAGCTTATTGTGGAGGAATGTGATATAATATGGATATAATACAGATACGGAGCTTATTGCAGAGTAATGTGATATAATATGGATATAATACAGATACGGAGCTTATTGCGGAGGAATGTGATATAATAGAGATACTGAGCTTATTGCGGAGGAATGTGATATAATATGGATATAATAGAGATACGGAGCTTATTGCGGAGTAATGTGATATAATATGGATATAATAATGATATAATGCAGATACGGTAGTCTCTGTTGAGAAATGTGATATATAATGTCTCTTTTTCTCTGTAAGGTCTGGGAGATTCCAGAAGGGGGACTTACCCGCTCTCTCACAGAGCCCATCGTCACACTAGAGGGTCACACAAAGCGAGTGGGCATAGTCACCTGGCACCCAACTGCCCAGAACATACTGCTGAGTGCAGGTAGAAGAATGTCATGTTTCAGGAGTTATGCACATGCATGTGTGATGTCATCTGTGTGCAGGATGAGTGTTAAAAATGTTATATGTTAGCAGCAATGGTGTAAAAATGATTGTGCGCATCGACTGTGTAAATGGAGTGTGTATGGACAATATTCTGTGTAGACTGAGGGTGTATGGACAATGTACTGTGTACACGGCGTGTGTATGGACAATATGCTGTGTACACAGAGGGTGTATGTACAATGTACTGTGTACACGGCGTGTGTATGGACAATATGCTGTGTACACCGATTGTGTATGGACAACATGCTGCGTACACAAATTTTGTATGGACAAAATGCTGCGTACAAGGAGTGTGTATGGACAATGTTCTGTGTACAAGGGGTGTGTATGGACAATGTGCTGTGTACACAGATTGTGTATGACAATGTGCTGTGTACACAGAGTGTGTATGGACAATGTATTGCTGTGTACACGGAGTGTGCATGGTGTATGGACAATATGCTGTGTACACTGAGTGTGTATTGACAATGTACTGTGTACACAGAGTGTGTATGGACAGTGTACTGTGTACATGGTGTATGGACAATATGCTGTGTACACGGAGTGTGTAGGGACAATGTGCTGCGTACATGAAGTGTGTATGGACGTAGTGTGTATGGACAATATGCTGTGTACAAGGAGTGTGTATGGACAATATGCTGTGTACATGGAGTGTGTATGGACAATGTGCTGTGTACATGGATTGTGTTGGAGGATGACTTCTCATTTTGACCTCCAGGTTGCGATAATGTGATCCTAATTTGGGATGTGGGAATTGGCCAATCAGTCATCGTGCTGGAAGACACCCATTCCGATCTCATATACAGCGTGGCATGGAACTGGGATGGGAGCCAAATCTGCACCTCCTGCAAGGATAAGAAGATCCGGATCATCGAACCCAGGGCTGGAACCATCGTAGCGGTGAGTCTACAGGCTGCTGACCCTCTCCTTAGAGCAATATTGGGTTTCACAGGACCTAGAACTAGATACTTAAAATGTATTTAAAATGGAATGCAAGTCCAGTTCCAGCGCTTCACACGGTTATGCCGCAATATGCCGTGAAACCCCAGCTGACAGCACCGAACTTTATTCTTTCCTTTCTTTCTTGTAGGAAAAAGACAAACCACATGAAGGCAGCCGCCCAGTCCGAGCCATCTTTGTTTCAGAGGATAAAATATTGACCACCGGATTTAGCCGAATGAGTGAGCGGCAAGTGGCCTTGTGGGACCTGGTGAGTGGGTCAGGACCTGGGGTAAGAAAGAAGACTCGTGTAGACTATAGCCAGACCTGCCACACCTCTCGTAAGGTTAGATGAAATATTTCAAAGCTTTTACCTGATCATTTTTCGCTCTTCCTTAGAAATCGCTGGATGAACCACTCACCCTCCAGGAGCTGGACACCAGCAGCGGAGTCCTCATCCCCTTCTTCGACCCGGATACCAACATCGTGTACCTTGGCGGGAAGGTGAATGACTTGGGGGTTGTGTCAGTGGGTGGTTAGTAAAGGGTGGCAACAAGGATTACAGAATCCTTTAGGGTGAATGGCAGTACCCAACGCATTTATTAACAGAACACAGCACTGAACCTATTGTCTGCTATGTAACACAGGGTTCGGCTTGCTGACTGCTCGGCTTCCGGTTTATAACGTTACTAACTCATCTCTGTATTACAGGGAGACAGCAGCATCAAGTACTTTGAAGTGACGGACGAGTCTCCCTTTGTCCATTTCCTGTCTCAGTATAGCAGTAAGGAGTCCCAGCGCGGTATGGGGTACATGCCTAAACGAGGCCTGGAAGTCAACAAGTGTGAGATCGCTAGGTAAGACCCCCATCATTTAGCTTGCTTCTCATGGGATTTAAAGGGACACTTCATGTGTTTCCAGAAACTCTTCATTGTGAGCCAGATAATGAATTAAAAATGTATAAACCCCTCCCAGAAAGAGACTCCACCATTCAGGGATGTGTCAGTCTGCTCTGCGCAGTCTGATCTTATCTCATGAACCTATAGACTGTAAGCTCGTTTGATCAGGGTCCTCTTCAACCTATCGTTAATGTAAGTTCTGTAATTGTCTCATTTATTGTTAAATCTCCCCCTTTTGATAACATTGTAAAGCGTTACGGAATATGCTGGCGCCATATAAATACCAATAATAAAGGAGCTGTCTAGCGGGGGTTAATGGGCTAATTCCACCCAGCTGGATTAACAAATAGTAGCCAAACTGCAGCATTGCATGTACACACTATACACACTCATTGAATAGATCTAAATGGAAAAGATTAAATAAAATCCTCCTTGGACATCAATCATACAGCTGTGAGATTTTTGTAAACTGCTGACGTTATGATCCCCTAGCTGTCAGTTCAATGCATAATAGGCATCTGTCGTCGGCACCCGAAGCATGCGAGTGAATCCCCCACAGCCCCGTACTCCCTGAGATTTCTCCCACTGCAGTGAGGGATAGTGACTATTTTGGAGGAGGATTGGGCTGCAGGGAGAACTTGCCTCTGGTAAATCGTAAGATTTCCTACATATTGCACAGTCTGTGCTTTGCTGTTCATACTCTACCATCTGTTTCAGGTTTTACAAATTGCACGAGAGGAAATGTGAGCCAATCATTATGACCGTTCCCCGCAAGGTGAGGTTATACAGTAGTAGTGGGTATCACAAGGTGCATGTTCCAGGGCGCACTCACACCATTCTGTCTATCTCTTAGTCGGACCTGTTCCAGGAGGATCTGTACCCAGACACCGTGGGTCCTGACTCTGCCCTCACCGCTGAGGAATGGCTGGGGGGTAAGAATGCTGGCCCCGTGCTGATCTCCCTGCGGGATGGATACACCCCAAGCAAGGCCCGAGAACTCAAAGTTACGAAGAACGTTCTGAGCGGCAGAATTCCTAAACGCAGCCACTCCTCTAACGATGGAAAGGCAGACTCGGTAAGTTGGAGTTTGTGCCAGGCACAGGTAATAGCGCAGAGATTGATTGCTTTTCCTGTCTTTTGCCTAGTGTGTCACAATGGCTGATGTTAATAACATGCTATCCCTGTCTGTTTATATTAAAATAATAGAAATTCTCACCACATGTAGGAGCTATTCAGATCTTACAGGAACACTCCAAGCTCCATAACCTGTATGTAAGTTTTGGTGCCAGGAGTGGCCAGGCATCCTCCTATTTTAAGGAGTCAAACTATTTTCGAACAGTAAACGTGGATCTACTCGTAGCAAAATGTACTGGTTACGGTGCTTGGATTGTTCCTCGAAGGACGTCTGTGCTTTGTGTGAATCATATGATAATGAAGACTCCCAAGTGGGAGCTTAGGGAGATGTAATTATCTTATGTTCCATTGGCACCGCCATCTTCCGTGCTTCATTGTAGCTGAATTGTGCCAAATGTAACTGCAGATGTCCATGAAGATCAGCAAGTGATGACCTGTCACTGTAGCCCATTGACTATCTGGTAAAAGAATAGACATATCCCCAGTATGCTGACCTACCAGTGCTGTGGAGAGAAGCTAGGTTGACCTATTTATCCATATTAACTTTAATATTGTTTATTTACCTGCAGGATTCTGTGTTGGAGCAGCTTCTGGAAGATATAAAAAAGCTCAAGGCAACAGTTGCGGCACAGGAGCAACGCATTTCTCAACTGGAGAGTGCGGCCAATTAGCGAGAGAACTTAATCCTTTATTTACCTTCACAAGACGTGTGACCGTGCCCTATTCTGTTAGCTCTGTGTCTAGCTCTCCTTCTTCAAATCCATGTTGGAGGAAATAAATGTTGCAAAAACTGCGCCATTGCATCTCTTCCACATCTCTGTTTCAAGCCGTCACCCTGACCTCCTGAACCTCGGACACTGGCATTGAGAATGGATCCACGTACAGGGAGAAACGCTTTCAATTCATCTCTGGTATCGTGCTTTCCTCAATAAGACTCTTCGCAGGGCCCTGAATGGAATCCATAATGGGTGCGATGGATTAACATGTTCCACGGATTAGACAATTCTCTTTATATAAGAACAGTCCGGGTATGTCCTATGGCATGAAGGGCCCTAAATGTTACAACCCCCAAAACAGAGTCAATGCACTCTTAAACTGCATCCTCTGCGTCTCCTGTAAGGACAGGGCGTGGGGTACGTGAAAATAAAGTGATACCATACCGGCTTCTGCTACTCACTACTGATCCGCACGAGGGTTTTATTTTACACAATATCCCAATATCACGAGTCAGAGTGTGAAATGTTACCCTTCTACCTCTTAACACGAGTACTGCTGTTACCGATCTTTATAAAAACTGCTTACTGAGTCTACAGTGAAAAAAAATCACCAATAAGCCACATCCAATACACAAACATCTTCTCCCTAAAATGGGCAGGCTGAGACGAGTACAGCACATATTAGTTTACACGAGGTACAAGGGTAGGCAACGTTTGGCACCACAGATCTCCCCTGATTTTATGTCAGCATTACGGCAGTGTGCTACATCTGGAGTGTCGAACATTGCCGATCACTGCGCTAGGACACCCCCCACCATCCTACAAAATTCAAGTTCATATAATGATGTACCATTAGATTGAGCTTCGATTGGTCTAGTATCATGGGTTGAAAAATCTTGGGGATTGTTATTATAGCAGATCAGCATTTCCTGAATAGCTTGAGATGGATTCAGGAGGGATAAATAATAGAATACACAGATAGTCAGCCCCGGTGAAGTAACGGTTATGGTTCTAGAACCTTATAGAATGAAAGCCACTAGTGACACTTTCTAGGGAGGACTTTAAATAATTTAGTGTCACTGGGCAGAGCATGATAGATGGAAGCAGTGGAATCAATGCGCCTCTATGAGAAGGATCCGATTTGCTGAGTGTGGCAATTGTCGCACATGCCCAGTATGTCCCCCAGGGGTTTCTGAGAGGAGCATTGGACCAATATGTCCCCCAGGGGTTTCTGAGAGGAGCATTGGACCAGTATGTCCCCCAGGGTTTCTGAGAGGAGCATTGGACCAGTATGTCCCCCAGGGGTTTCTGAGAGGAGCATTGGACCAGTATGTCCCCCAGGGGTTTCTGAGAGGAGCATTGGACCAATATGTCCCCCAGGGGTTTCGGAGAGGAGCATTGGACCAATATGTCCCCCAGGGGTTTCTGAGAGGAGCATTGGACCAATATGTCCCCCAGGGGTTTCTGAGAGGAGCATTGGACCAGAGATCATCCAGACATATGATCTCAAGGAAGGAGGAGACTGACTGGCGCTGGATTATTTAAGGGAGGCAGCAATTTAAATCTACTAAGGAACACTTAGACAATAAAAAAACATATAGTCAGGCTGAGCCGGGTTCCCACTGTCCAATGGAAGCCCTGCAGCAGTTAGTCACTAACCTGATGTGGATTGTTGCTAGCTGGGGTCTGGCCACTGGAGGGCAGTGTTTCTATGCAGTATGCCAACAGCTATGGTCATCATTATACCCAATAGAGTTATATAACTATAAGTACTTTCCAAACTCATGCAGCCTCTAACACCTGTTCTGATTGTAGTTTGTATTTATCATTTAACCAATGTTCTTTTTTACTCTATTTTAAAGCACGCTGAGAAAATATACAAATAGCAGTACAGTGATTTCTGAGGAAGATGAGGTCCTACACTTACACCTAGTCAATGTCCCACAGTTACAGGGACATCGTTTATATGGACTCCTGGTTATCGTACAATAGTCCATAACTGGACACATTGTATTCCATGAAGAAATGTAAAGTGCGTGTTTCCCAACATTCCCATCATCTACAACAAACATACATTAAATTTCCTGAAATTCTAGACCAAGGGTAACGGAGCGTTCGTTCCATAGCTGGGGTGATGGAGCGTTCTTTCTACGCTTGGGGTGATGGAGCGTTCGTTCTATGGTGGGAGTCATAGTAGGAGGCAGGGTAAGGTTAGGGAATATCAATGGCCGATCGGGTTATATTCTGTCTGCTCCCATTATATACTGTATGCAGCTGAGAAAACACCAAACAGGAAGTGTTGGCTCATATATTTATTATATCGAACACCGTGACCATTGATCCATCAGAGGAAGGGGAAATAAAGTTCCTTGTAAGGTTTCAGATGACCCAGTCAGACGGTTTGATAAGCCACGTGTTTGTAATCAGCACCGCAGGCTCTGGCACACATGGAGCAGTACATCCGATCATCTACAGCTCATTTCTTCTTTTCTACTTCCCACTGAGCTGGAGTCAGCGTCTTCTGTTCAAATGCATGTATCACCTTTAGTTCCTCAGACAGACAACTGTTCACCAACCTGCAGGGGACAGCAGAGAGTCATCAAACTGCCTTAAAGAAATGAGATACTACCACACATAGTCTACGCCAGGTTAGTGACAACAACACATAGTGTACACTAGGTTAGTGACAACAACACATAGTGTACACCAACCTAGTGACAACAACACATAGTGTACACCAACTTAGTGACAGCCACACATTGTTTACACTAGGTTAGTGACAGCCACACATTGTTTACACTAGGTTAGTGACAGCCACACATTGTGTACACCAACCTAGTGGCAGCCACACATTGTGTACACTAGGTTAGTGACAGCCACACATTGTTTACGCTAGGTTAGTGACCGCCACGCATTGTGTACAGCAGGTTAGTGACAGCCACACATTGTGTACACTAGTTTAGTGACAGCCACACATTGTGTACACTAGTTTAGTGACAGCCACACATTGTGTACAGCAGATTAGTGACAGCCACACATTGTGTACAGCAGATTAGTGACAGCCACACATTGTGTACACTAGGTTAGTGACAGCCACACATTGTGTACACTAGGTTAGTGACAGCCACGCATTGTGTACACTAGGTTAGTGACAGCCACGCATTGTGTACACCAGGTTAGTGACAGCTTAAGTATGCCAGATTCCACAATCGCAATATCCACTTCATTCAGATTTGGGTGGCGTGGATTAGGATGTCATTCAATAGCCATTCAAAGATGGATGAACGGATTATGCTTAATGTGAGTGTGCGCAGGCACCAGGTCCCCAGTTTTTGGTTAAAATGCTTTAAACCCATTTTTGTCCCAGAACCAGGGGAAAGCACCAACTACTAACACTATAACCACTACAATAGAGGGTTTTGGATATAATGCTTAGATTATCCTTTCAATTTATAGAGCACTGGACCCCGGGCTGTGAAATGCCGTCTGGTCTCCTCCAACCTCTCCCATAAACCACACCTTGCTCTCACCTGTGTCTCTGTAGCAGGGGCTTTCCTTCAAACAGGGGGGATACCACCAGCACCTTAAAGCTGGTAGAGCAGTGATTGGGGGATGTATCTTCAACCTCCTGTAAGACAAGAGAAAAAAAGAGATTGAATAATAAAATAAACTGACCAATTTCACTCATCGTTATAGAGTAGATGGTTCAGGGTCTCACAATCCACTATTCAGTCCAAGCACCATAACTACTATAGCAAATACTGCATTACAAACTAGGCTCAGACCTTAAACAGGGTTAAAAATCCCCACTAGCTTTTGGGGAGTAGAAATTCACCCTGGTGAATGTGCCATGACCCCTCTGGACTTGAGTGGCAAGTAACCTACAGTTTGACTAGCAGCATAGGAATTCAAATTTTAACCCTGCTTTAAAGGAATACTATAGTGTTAGGAACACATGTTCGCGTCCTCTGACGTCAGTGCTAAGGGGGAACTTAAAGGGACACATTGGTCACCAAAACAACTTTAGCTTAATGAACCAGTTTGTGTGTATAGTTAATGCCTCTGAAGCTGCCCTGCTCAATTCTCTACCATTTAGGAGTTAAATCACATTGTTTCTGTTTATGCAGCCCTAGCCACACCTCCCCTGGCTATGACTGACAGAGCCTGCATGAAATAATTGGTTTTCAATCATGTTCAACTTGCTTTAAAAGTTTTTATCTCCTGCTCTGTATATTGAGCTATAAATACATACAGGAGGCTCCTGCCGGGTCTAGCAAGCTATTAACAGAGCAGGTGGTAAGAAATTCTAAAATAAACAGAATTTGCAATAAAGGAAGTGTAAACATTGGATGACTTTTACAGGAAGTGTTTAGGAAGGCTATGTAAGTCACATGCAGGGAGGTGTGACTAGGGCTGCATAAACAAAGTGATTTAACTCCTAAATGGCAGCGATTTGAGCAGTGAGGCTGCAGTTGTTTGTTGACTAGAGTGTCCCTTTAATGCATTAGGCCCTCTCCATAGGAAAGCATTAAATCAAAGGTTGACAAAAGACTAGTGGTAGAATTAGTGCATGGAAAGTGTTAAAATACCACCATTTGAAGTACCCTAGGGTGTCAACTTTTTAAAAATATATGGTTTGATGGGGGTAAATTACACATGGCTTCACAAATGTCCCAAATAGGACATGGGTGCACGATGACCAGCTGAGAAAATTCCAAGTTGGAAAACTGAATGCGCACCCTCCAAACAAGGTCTTTAAGCCCCGAGAGAACCCGACACACCTATACATGGGGGGGTATCACTGTACTCAGGAGATTTTGCTGAACACATATTAGGGAGTATTTGGCAGTAACCCTTAAAGTTCTCAATACATGTATTCTTAAATTGCCATGTGTGACAAAACAATCACCAATTATTTTATTTTTTAAATTTAGCATAGATTGGTGGTAAAATGGTTGCATGAAAAGAGTCAAAATACCTCAGGTCTAATACTTTAGGTTGTCTTCTTTTAAGAATATATATACAAACACACACACACGTGAAGGGTTATTCAGGGATTTCTGACAGATATCAGTGTTGCAATGTAACTTGCGTTCATTTTGAAAAAAATTGGTTTGGAAATAGCAATGTGCTACTTGTGCTTATAGCCCTATAACTTTCCAAATAAAAGCTAAGAACATGTTAACATTCGGCAAAATTTTTAAACTATTTAGCACAGGTGTTTTTTGGCGGTCGTAGATGTGTAACAGATTTTGGGGGTCAAAGCTAGAAAGAGTGGGGGTTTTTTTTTTTTTACATTTTTTCATCATATTTAATTTTTTTTATAGTAAATATGATATGATGAAAATAATGGTATCTTTAGAAAGACCATTTAATGGCGAGAAAACCAGTATATAAGATGTGTGGATACAGTAAATGAGTAAGAGGAAAATTACAGCCAAACACAAACACAAACAGTAGAAATGTAAAAATAACCCTGGTCCTTAAAGGACCACTATAGGCACCCAGACCACTTCAGCTCAATGAAGTGGGCTGGGTACCAGGTCCCCCAGGTTTTAACCCTGCAGCTGTAAACATAGCAGTTTTAGAAAAACTTTTATGTTTACAATAGGGTTAATCCAGCCTCCAGTGGCTGTCTCACGGACAGCCACTAGAGGCGCTTCCCACTGTGAAAATCACAGTGAGAAGACGCTGACGTCCATAGAAAAGCATTGATAAATGCTGTCCTACGGACTGTTTGAATGCGCGCGGCATTTCGTGCTGACGTTGGGAGGAGCCCGGCGCAGGAGAAAGGTAAGTGTTTAACTCCTTCAGCCCGGCGGGAGGGGGGGGGACCTAAAGAGCCTATAGTGCCAGGAAAACAAGTTTGTTTTATGGCACTATAGTGGTCCTTTAACGGTAAGAAAATTGAAAAGCGGTCTGGTCACGAAGGGGTTAATATTCCACGTTTTTATTATCCAGTTACTGTCACAATGTGTCTGTGTCAACACTTCACAGCACCGACAACTGTACCCACCGGCAACAATCAGCCAAGCACTGATTCTTCTCCAAGACATCGAAAGAGGTAAATAAAGAATGGGGATCACCACATATAAAACAATAGAGCTGCCTGCTCCAATTCAAACACTATATAACCAATCCATCACGCAATGAATCCTATATGTAATGATTCCATCACAATGTCTGCGTTTATGTCTAATAATAAATTAAATTAAATAATTCCACCCCCAACTCAAAGTTACTGGCAGTCCCTCCCTCATTAATAACCCGCCCCATTTACCGACAGTCCCTCCCCTCATTAATAACCCCACCCCATTTACTGACAGTCCCTCCCCTCGTTAATAAACCCGCCCCATTTACCGACAGTCCCTCCCCTCATTAATAACCCCGCCCCATTTACCGACAGTCCCTCCCCTCGTTAATAACCCCGCCCCATTTACCGACAGTCCCTCCCCTCGTTAATAACCCCGCCCCATTTACCGACAGTCCCTCC
>CAKOES020000410.1:0-29287 GCA_933207985.1 Pelobates cultripes
GGGGGACAAAGACACAGAGGGGTTGGGGGGGACAAAGACACAGAGGGGTTGGGGGGGACAAAGACACAGAGGGGTTGGGGAAGGGGCAGAAGAGACAGACAGGGGCTGGTCTGGATTATATTGACAGATAAATTTGGGTCAAAATAGTCAACCTGTCCCCAAAAAAACAAATAAACCTTTTGCATACAATTACTCAACTTACCAAAACTTCCCATTTGACGCCATTTCTCAAACATTGAAATTCATCTCTAACTTGTGTTAACCTCATCTTTGCATTACATTTTTTTTAAATGTGTATCTAAGATTTAGCAAATTACATCCTAATCCATATAAAACAAGGCAATTCTACAAAAAACCACTGGAAAAATAGAAACATTGATACTTTCTTTAAACTGACTGACATGTTAAGAGGTAAAGAAGTGTGGATTGCTACTTTACTTTTAATTGTGATACCTCAAAATACATATTTGCTAAATACAGTTAAAAGTAAATATAATATAAAAAAAATACTGGGAGGTGGCAGTTTCCCTTTAAGCACCCCATGGAGTTTATTCAAAGACAAACAATAGATTTGAAAAATATGCATTGTTTGCCAAATCAATTAAAAAAATACTGTCCTGTTTTGATTAGGCTTCAAGATTGTGTTTATCAGCTTTGTGGACTAACCCTTAAATAGCTTGGCATGTTGATTAAACTGTGAATCGCTATTATACAGTGGTAAGATGTTCTTTCTTCCTCTATATCTGCTGCAAACAGGAGTATAATAATATCGTTTTACAAAATGTGAATAGTTTGCAAATGCTGTTAAACGCCACCGAAAATACTTTAAAGGGACACTATAGTCACCTAAACAACTTTAGCTTAATGAAGCAGTTTTGGTGTATAGAACATGCCCCTGCAGCCTCACTGCTCAATCCTCTGCCATTTAGGAGTTAAATCCCTTTGTTTATGAACCCTAGTCACACCTCCCTGCATGCGACTTGCACAGCCTTCCATAAACACTTCCTGTAAGAGAGCCCTATTTAGGCTTTTTTTATTGCAAGTTCTGTTTAATTAAGATTTTCTTATCCCCTGCTATGTTAATAGCTTGCTAGACCCTGCAAGAGCCTCCTGTATGTGATTAAAGTTAAATTTAGAGATTGAGATACAATTATTTAAGGTAAATTACATCTGAAAGTGAAACCAGTTTTTTATTTTTCATGCAGCCTCTGTCAATCATAGCCAGTGGAGGTGTGGCTAGGGCTGCATAAATAGAAACAAAATGATTTAACTCCTAAATGGCAGTGAATTGAACAGTGAAACTGCAGGGGAATGATAGCAGTGGCTCAACTAAAACTGCTTTATTTAGCTAAAGTAATTGAGGTGACTATAGTGTTCCTTTAAGTCAGTAAGAAAAATATTCAGACTTATCCTATTGTGTCATGCTTCAATGAGCTGCAATTCATTTTACTTTTATGATAGGAAATAGTTATAAAGTTACCAAAAGTAAGATGGACCTCGATTTCTTTTTCAAATTTTTTTTTTTTTTTTTTAAATACAGTTGCAAGAAAAAGTATGTGAACCCTTTGGAATGATATGGATTTCTGCATAAATTGGTCATAAAATGTGATCTGATCATCATCTAAGTCACAACAATAGACAATCACAGTCTGTTTAACCCCTTAAGGACACATGACATGTGTGACATGTCATGATTCCCTTTTATTCCAGAAGTTTGGTCCTTAAGGGGTTAAACTAATAACACACAAAGAATGAAATGTTGCCATGTTTTTATTGAACACACCATGTAAACATTCACAGTGCAGGTGGAAAAAGTATGTGAACCCTTGGATTTAAAAACTGGTTGAACCTCCTTTGGCAGCAATAACTTCAACCAAACGTTTCCTGTAGTTGCAGAACGTCAGGAGTAATTCTTGACCATTCCTCTTTACAGAACTGTTTCAGTTCAGCAATATTCGTGGGATGTCTGGTGTGAATCGCTTTCTTGAGGTCATGCCACAGCATCTCAATCGGGTTGAGGTCATGCCACAGCATCTGAATCGGGTTGAGGTCAGGACTCTGACTGGGCCACTTCAGAAGGTGTATTTTCTTCTGTTTAAGCCATTCTGTTGTTGATTTACTTCTATGCTTTGGGTCATTGTCCTGTTGCAACACCCATCTTCTGTTGAGCTTCAGCTGGTAGACAGATGGCCTTAAGTTCTCCTGCAAAATGTCTTGATAAACTTGGGAATTCATTTTTTCTTCGATGATAGCAATCCGTCCAGGCCCTGACGCAGCAAAGCAGCCCCAAACTATGATGCCCCCACCACCATACTTCACAGTTGGGATGAGGTTTTGATGTTGGTGTGCTGTGCCTTTTTTTCGCCACACAACTCAACTTTGGTTTCATCTGTCCACAGAATATTTTGCCAGTACTGCTGTGGAACATCCAGGTGCTCTTGTGCAAACTGTAAATGTGCAGCAATGTTTTGTTTGGACAGCAGTGGCTTCCTCTTTGGTATCCTCCCATGAAATCCATTCTTGTTTAGTGTTTTACGTATTGTAGATTTGCTAACAGGGATGTTAGCATTTGCCAGTGACTTTTGTAAGTCTTTAACTGACACTCTAGGATTCTTCTTCACCTCAGTGAGCAGTCTGCGCTGTGCTCTTGCAGTCATCTTTACAGGGCAGCCACTCCTAAGGAGAGTAGCAGCAGTGTTGAACTTTCTCCATTTATAGACAATTTGTCTTACCTTGGACTGATGAACAGCAAGGCTTTTGGAGATACTTTTATAACCCTTTCCAGCTTTATGCAAGTCAACAATTCTTAATCGTAGATCTTCTGCGAGCTCTTTTGTTCGAGGCATCATTCACATCAGGCAATGCTTCTTGTGAAAAGCAAACCCAGAACTGGTGTGTGTTTTTTATAGGGCAGGGCAGCTGTAACCAACACCTCCAATCTCATCTCATTGGACTCCAGTTGGCCGACATCTCACTCCAATTAGCTCTTGGAGATGTCATTAGTCTAGGGGTTCACATACTTTTTCCAACTGCACTGTGAATGTTTACATGGTGTGTTCAATAAAAACATGGCAACATTTCATTCTTTGTGTATTAGTTTAAGCAGACTGTGATTGTGATTGTCTATTGTTGTGACTTAGATGATGATCAGATCACATTTTATGACCAATTTGTGCAGAATTCCATATCATTCCAAAGGGTTCACATTCTTTTTCTTGCAACTGTAGATCTCTGCATAAAATGAAAAACAAAATCTGCTTTGTTTTGTCATATCTAAGATATGCTGATGTTTAATTTAGTCAAATTTAGATTACAAATTATATTAAGATTTTCCCACCATGAAACTAAAAAAATTATTCACATGAACATTTAAAAAAAAAAAAAGAAACATTTTCTAAATTTCTTTTGACAGAACTGATTACTTAGACTCCCGTTGACATAAGACTTGCTGCCATGTGCAGGATATCTTTACTCCATTAACGCTAATAGAACCTTCTAAAGAGATTTGTTCTCTCGAAACACTAAATACTGTAAACGTTTAGAACATATTTCGGCTTATTAACAATCAAACAGTGGTTTTCCTTTTACAGATGAGTATATTTAAATTTATTGGCAATGGTGCCCCGCAGGTTTTACTCAGTGGGCATTATATTCAAACATAATTTAATATTCTTAATTATTAGGAGATTAGATTACTAATTTTAAACTCAAATGTGCTGGATACCCCGTTGCCTTAAAATGCAAAAAAAATCTCTGCCTGTAATATACAGGTTAAGAATTATCAGGAGATTTTTTTTTCCATGCAGTATTAAAAGAAAGAAGCATGTTTAAAAATTGCAGGCACAATTAGCGTCAAGCAGATAAATCCTGTTCTAATCCTGTTTACGGTCTGGATCAGACAGATGTGCCAAGATTGATTCAGACAGGAACTAGGCTTACAGTAGTAATTTTTTTTTTATATACTTTTTTTTTTTTTGTACGGAACACAGTTTTAAAACTGTATGGTTCTACTACCAAACAGCAGTACTCTGCACGTATTAATTGATATAGTAACAACTATACCACCCACGCAATTAAATTTACTTCCCCCACTCGCAGATCAAATACATAACTATATACTGAACAAACTTTGCAAAGTTTTCAATGAACAGATGGCACCTTATGTCTTTGGAAGTAACATGGCATGTATTTTTATTGTTTGAACTTGCAGGATATAAGAGAAATAAGAAAAATTACATTTTGTTCACTTCTAGTAAAATCCTGGAATGCAGAACAACTAAATATTTTTGGGCCAACTTTGTGTAGAAGACCACATGTAGCACATGTCGTTTTTACATAAAGAGCCAAAAAGTTATCACAGTACTTACCAATGTGAGAGTATAATCCTGCATTAGAATAGTGGCCACATTTTTTTTAATGGCTAGGCCACAGACCAAAAATATCAAGTTCCAGTCTTTGGACACACATGCCAGTTTGTATGTGTTAATTAAACAAATAAAAAATAAAAAAACGCGTTTAATGCAGGATAGTATTTGACGATGGCTTAAAGCAATTAACAGGGTCCAAACTATTCAAATATTACATATATGATTGGTTCCCAGATTTGATTTTATGCACCTTGATTTGTTTTATACAATTGTTAATATGAGCAGCAAAGGGAAAATCCTAGACTCCAAACTGAATCATGATCACTGGTTTGGTATGGTAATCATAGATATATAGAGTTTTTAAACCAGCAGAAAGAATTATAAAAGCACTCGTGAGCTACAAGATGCCAGTGGGTTCATTGAAATAGTAGGAAAAAATATAATTAATGGAACACTATAGGGTCAGGAACACAAACATGTATTCCTGGCCCTATTGTGTTAAAACCACCATCTAGCCCCGCTGGTATCCTCTTGCCTCCGTAAATATAGTAAATTCATACTTGTATTCAAAGTCTGTAGCTGCTGACTCTGCCTTGTCTGCCTGTGATCTGCCCCTGTCTGCTGACATAATCAGAAATGGTGGTCTGTGCCAATCACAATGCTTTCCTATAGGATTGGCTGAGACTGTCAAAGAGGCAGATCAGGGGCAGAGCCAGCACAGGTCAAACACAGCCCTGGCCAATCAGCATTTTCACATAGAGATTAAATGGATCAATGCATCTCTATGAGGAAAGTACAGTGTCTGCATGCAGAGGGTGGAGACACTGAATGGCAGTGCTGCATACTAGGCAGGACTGCCCCAGGAAGCACCTATTACAGCCATCTGAGGAGTGGGCAGTGAAGTTATCCTTAGGCTGTAATATAAACACTACATTTTCTCTGAAAAAACAGTGTTTATTGAAGTGTTTATACAGCAAAAAGCCTGAAGAGAATGATTATTTTCACCAGAACAAATGCAATAAGCTGTAGTTGTTCTGGCGACTACAGTGTCCCTTTAAGGAGGAACCTATGATTTAATCATTTTAATATGAAAGCTCTGCAGATTACAGTTCTGCTGTCCATAGCCTTGTAGGTAGTTAATATGGGACAGTGCTGTCATGGCACCGAATTGTGATAATAGAAAACATAATTACTATTGGGTTGGCTACAAAACCTACCACCTAGTCTGGTCTTATTGGCAAAACTAGAATTAAAATATTAGAAAATTAAAATCTTAATGGCAAAATGAATATTAAAAGAACCAGGCTAACTATAGCAGAGATGCAGAATGTTTCCAGATAAGCTACTTGACCCTCAATTTCGCCATTCAGATTTCAAAGTGCTACAATTCAGTCTATAGTGGATAACCCCTTAAAAAAATAAAAAAAAAATAATAAAAAAAAAATATATATATATATAGTGAGAGAGAGAGAGAGAGACACACACAAAAACAAACCAGGACTCTTGAACACACAAACTGCCCCTTAAACTCATAGCCACAGTTCCCTTTTTTTTTTTCCTACCCTTTTCAATGTCATCCAACTTAGTGGCAGCTAATTCTTACAAGCAGATGATCTGCAAATGCAAATAACTTATAATGTTATTGATTCCTCTTTCACTATAGCTGTCAAACAAGCGACAATGTTCCAAAGAGACAGCTTTATGCACAAAAATTATAATTGCCAAACTGGGTGGCTAAAATGTCCCCAATTCCAAGCCTTTAATGCATCAATTCTCCACCAAAAACAGTACGACGATGGCTACTATTTCAATTATGTATACAAAATTTTTATGGTCCTGTTTGAGAATTTCTTTTTAGGGGAATGTGCCATATGTCATTATCTGGCATTTAACATTACATATAGGTAATTTACAGTCACAAAACCCAAATTAAAAAGAAAACTGTGTTTGTGTTTTTTCATTATTTAAATTAAAAGATTCCGTGCAATATACCCTTTACTCTTGCTATGTAAGGGAAGTCATCTTTAAAAGGAACCTGCCATGCATTTGCTCAGGGCCCCTGACAAAGCTTAAGGTCTGGGCCCAGGGGCCCACCCCTGAGTCCTCCCACAGGGCTCTGCCTGAGTCCGCCCACAAGGATGCAGTACTGAATGTGGTGTGTGTATAGTGGATGTAATTAGAATGTGTGTAATGGATGCATAGTGCGTGTGTAAAGTGGATGCAGAGTGCATAGTGGATGCAAATTTTACATTTGTGTAATAGATGTAGTGTTTGTGTGTATTAGAAACAAGTGTGTGCAGCAGGTGCAGTGTGTATAGTGAGCACAGAGTGTGTTTGGGTAGTGTATGTAGTGTGTATAGTGAATACAGAGTGTGTTTGTGTAGTGGATGTAGTGGTGTTTGAGTAGTGTATGTGGTGTTTGTGTGTATTAGATGCAGTGTCTGTGTATGCAGTGTCTGTGTATAGTGAATGCAGAGTGTTTAAATGTATAGTGGCTGTAGTGTGTGTAGTGTGTGTACAGTGAATGTGGAGTGTGTGTCAGTGTAGTGCATATAATAAAAGCAGAGTTTATGTTAGTGTCATAAATGTATGTTCATTTTTTGTATTTTTACATCGGAAATTGGTGTTTTTTAATCCATGTTATCTTAGTCTTTATGGACATCATTATCAAATACCAAATCATTATTTGTATTTTCATATTCAAGTTATCTTTAAGTATTGTATGTTACTCAACTTACACTATGCCTTTTCTGGGGAATCTAAATGTAGCCATAGTGTACTATATATATCATGTGAAATTCCCCAATCATTCATTCCAACTCTATGTACTAACTATTTTAATTACATGAAAAAGTAGGGTAACAAACTTCCTCATGTATACAACCAGCCAAATAAACTATTTACTCACTAGGGCATCGTCGATGGGGGTCAAGGGGAATTCCATCTAGTCCTCCACTGTAAAATTTCCATATGCTATAATACATCTCAAGATTACCAAGATTAGTATATACCTCTTTTTCCATCAAACGTTGATAATTCACCTGAATCTGTATCTCAGTCCAACAAGGGACTATAGATGTATTCCAGCATCTAGCAATACATATCTTTGCTGCAATCAAAACGTGTATCACCAGTATATGAACATTTTTATTATTATTAGGTAGGTCTAAATGAAAAAGAAAGGTATGAGATGATGCCCGAAATGTGAGACCCGTGATTTCACCAATAACTCGTTCTAAATGATTTTTTAAAGGCAGAAGCATTATACAACCCCACCATATATGTTTATGTGTACCCGGGTTTAAATTACATCGCCAACAGATATTATGTATATTCTTTTGAAATTTGAATACTTTTGCCGGAACCATATACTATCTATGTAAGATCTTAATGTAATTTTCATAGATGATAATTAGAGATGTCGCGAACCGTCTGCGAACTTCTCGCGAACGGTTCGCCACGGTTCACCGCGAGCTGTTCGCGGCGAACTCCGGTCAGCTGACACGTCCCGGCCAATCTCCAGCAGACCCTCCCTCCCAGAACCTCCTACTTCGTGGACAGCAGGAAGTAGGAGGGTCTGGGAGGGAGGGTCTGCTGGAGGGAGGGTCTGCTGGAGATTGGCCGGGACGTGTCAGCTGACCGGAGTTCGCCGCGAACCGTTCGCGAGAAGTTCACGGACGGTTCGCGACATCTCTAATTATCATCTATGAAAATTACATTAAGATCTTACATAGATGGTATATGGTTAAGATCTTACATATATGGTGGGGTTGTATAAAGCTTCTGCCTTTAAAACATCATTTTGAACGAGTTATTGGTGAAATCACGGGTCTCACATTTCGAGCATCATCTCATACCTTTATTTTTCATTTAGACCTACCTAATAATAATAAAAATGTTCATATACTGGTGATACACGTTTTGATGGCATGTTGAAAAATGGATGCTGTCCAGGAAGTAGGAGGGTCTGGGAGGGAGGGTCTGCTGGAGATTGGCCGGGATGTGTCAGCTGACCGGAGTTCGTCACAAACAGCTCGCGGCGAACCGTGGCGAACCGTTCGCGGACGGTTCGCGACATCTCTAATGATAATATTATAAATTGGCTAATCTGTGTTAATTTTAATGCATTGTATTTCCTGCTCCTTGCCTGGTCCAGGGAGGGGAGGTTCCATTCCCTGGTGGTCCGGTGGCATGGTGGGGCCGCCAGCTACCTGTTACCACAGACACAGGCCCATCAGACACGAGAGTTAGAGAGAGGAGCTGTAAAGTAAGGACAGAGTGTGCTGGGCCCCCTCTGCGGTAACAGGTAGCCGGGGGGCCAGCTGCTGCACATATATATAGCGATAATCGAGATATATATATATATATATATATATATATATATATATGTGCACATAGGGAATAAGGACTCATTAGATTGAGCATAAGAGTTTATCTATACATTGTGCAGGCAATTTTGCTAGCAAATGTATAGATTAGGAGATAAGTCTATTTAAAAATAGGTTTTACTCCCAGCTGTCAGTCAATACCTTGGCATGTCAAGACATTGACTGACAAAGGAAAGCAGAAAAGACTTCCCACAGTAGTTCCCTTTGCTCTTCACCCATACCGCATCTAGCGCTGGCTAGGGAGTATAGTGCAATTTTATTTAAAAATTTTTAATAATAATAATAATAATAATCTTAAAAATAATCATGACAAATATTCTTTTAACCTTTCATTAAACCTTAATGGTCCACTTGGGTTTCTATCAAACACAATAAATTAGGTCCAGGCACTCAGGATTGCTGCTTTTTGTTCCAATAAACCTGCCTTCCTGCAGCAATCCTGAGTGCCAAGTGTCACGGCAAGGGTGTATAATTTATTATGACACTATGGAATATCATCTTTTAATGTGATTTCTTGTAGTAAATGGCACAAATTACAGAGATGCTATTGCTGAGGTCAACAGGGGTTACATCTTTTGAAGCTGGGACCCCCACAGAGGGCAGATGACAGAAGGGGTAGTGTGAATGGCATAGGAATGTGAAAAGGATTTTACTGTATGGATGTGAAGTCTGCAAGGCGTGAGGTTCTACACTTGGAAAACGTCTGAATGTCTCTTCATCCATTTGGCCTCTGCCTTGTAAGTGATAAGTAAATCTCTTTGATATGTAAAGGCCATTAGCTTTGTTCTAGTATCATATCCAAAGGAAGGACAAAAACATTCATATTTACCCCCACAGAATAATAATTAAGCCTCATTTTTGTTATATTTGGAATGTGACAAGCGCCATCTTCTAACCAAGTCCAAACATGAGTGGCCTAACTTGACCCTAGGGAAAGGAATTGTGATGTCCGTCCTATTGGATCGTGGGTGGGACGTGCAACATGTCTATGGAATGGGAAAATAATAACAAATTTGTAGATGCAATTATTATTTCTGTGGCAGGTACAAAAAAGAAGATAGAGTCAAATGTTTCCATTTGGATTGACAGTGGTCTGGAACAAAGGAGGTGGTCAGTTATTATTTCTGTAGGTACGCCTTAACTCCACCCCTGGGCAAGACTTGATAAACCACAGGGTATATATCTAATGATCCTGAAGGGTGTTGGTGTACTTGCTTGGGGCCAAGATCTAATTTTGAGTGAGTCACCATCTTTCCTTGCCAGAGACCCCCTGGACAGAAGTTGTACTTTCAAAACCTAAGTGAGTAATTAGGACTTCTGTATTTTATCCTTTTTGTTTTTACCTGTTGTTGGTGTAAATAATTTGTCTATCATATATTTTTATATGCACTGTGACTATCTTTTGCTCATAATAAACATTCATTTATTAAGTTTTGCCTTTGTCTGGTTAAGAATCACGTTACCTGAAGAGACTAGTTAGTATTTTTATAATTCCTTAAATATTGTACTAAGTAATATTTGGTGGGTTTTATTATTGATTTACCTGGGGGACCAAGGCACCCCATTTATAAATTGTCTTGGTGGTGGCAGCGTTAAAGTAGTAATAGTTATATTATTATGTTTAAGTGTGGGTGGTGTTAAAGGGGGATTTTGGTCATTATTTCCGGTCTAGTGCAGACAAATAGTGTACTTTAACCCTTTCACCACCACAACTACGTCACGCACACTCTTGGAGTAGGGTGCGTTCGTGACAAATTGGTGGCATAGCGGTGGGATAACTAAAAAGATTTTTCATCTTTTTGTACCAGATTTTAGTGTTGCTGGATTTGTTGGTTAATCCAGGCACTAAAAGAAATTGTGTCTCAATTTCCAAAGGCTGAACTCAGTGCATATATAATATATTTACACCTCAACAGTCCCCCCCCTTCTCTGTTTTTTCTTTGCTATCTTTTATTTACTAAATGGAGTACCAGACGCAATCCAAGGCAGCGCTAGACCAGCTTTGCCGGGAGAGATCTATTCCCTGTCGGGGGAAACAAAAGAGGAACTATTACAAGCACTGGTGGACTATGATATGCAACAAGCAGTGCAAAGTGATGCCACAAACACTGCAGAGGAGATACCTGTAGCTTTTGTCAGTGATGTACCAAGATCTGGAGATCCTCTGGATTGTTACTTACAAACTGTGTTGAAATATGTGGACTCAGCAGACACAAACCAAAGACTACAGCTTATCTTTCAGTATCAGGAGGCTGAGAGAGAGCGCCAAGCTGAGAGAGAGCGCCAAGCTGAGAGGGAGCGCCAAGCTGAGAGGGAGCGCCAAGCTGAGAGGGAGCGCCAAGCTGAGAGGGAGAGAGAGGCTGCTGAGAGGGAGGCTGCAGAGAGGCAGGCTGAGAGAGAGGCCTCCGAGCGACAAGCTGCCAGAGAGCATGAGCTAAAAATGGCTGAGTTAGAGAGGTTGACTGCCTCCCCTATAAGTATTAATTCCAGAGACTCTTCTGCACCCAAACCACGTGCAGAGAATTTCCCAACTTTGGACAAAGATGGTGATTTGGATGTTTTCCTGCGCAGTTTTGAAAAAGTTTGCAGACAGTACCAGCTACCAAAGGACCAGTGGGCAAAATACCTCACCCCTGGTCTCAGAGGTCCTGCACTGGAAGCATTTGCTGCGCTTCCAGCAGAATTTGACCAGGACTATGATGCGATTAAGGCTGCCTTGCAGGAACGGTACAACCTTACTCCTGAGGTGTACCGAAAGAAATTCAGGACTTTGAAAAAGCATCCCACAGAAAGTTATGCAGTAGTTGTGGGGCACCTGGTGACAGCATTCCGACAGTGGACTACAGGGCTGGAGATTACCACTTTGGAAAGTTTGCAAGACCTGTTAATAAAAGAACAGTTTTTGCAGCTCTGCCCAGCTGATGTACAGGAATGGCTGCTGGACCGGAACCCCAAAACAGCATTGGAAGCGGGTAAGCTGGCAGATGTCCACACTGCCAACCGAGCAACAGTGGACCGGAGCAGAGGGTTTGCCAAGGGAACATCCAGCTGGAGGACCACACCACCACGACTCCCCATCACCAGGCCTAGCGGGCCATCTTTTGTTTCAGCTCCTACCTCAGGGAGAGGGGGAGCTAGTGCCATGTCTGCGCAAGGAGATAGTCGCAGGTGTTTTATTTGCAACCAAGTGGGGCACATTAGTGTTGCTTGCCCTGTGAAACGGCAGCCAGCATCATCAGCTGGGGAGGGACGCTCCTCAGAACCAACGTCCTCTGTGTTGTTTGTAACCAGATCAGAAGGCAGCAACAATGTGAATCTGCAACCTGTGACAGTTGGAAGAGAGGTAACTGTGGGACTCAGGGACACTGGGGCAGATGTGACTCTTGTGCGTCCAGAGCTAGTGCGCTCTGAGGAGTTAATTCCTGGCAGGACTCTAGCAGTTAAAGGAATTGGGGGGGTACGACTTGTAGTGCCAATGGCACGAGTTTATTTGGATTGGGGAGTGGGGAAGGGTTTCAGAAATGTGGGGGTAGATGAGAATATCCCTGCAAATGTATTACTTGGTACTGACTTAGGTAGATTGTTATCACAGTATGTGCCAGAAAGTAATGTATGTTATAAACCCAAGCCTCATAGGGGCCCTACTGTGCAGAGGGCAGTATGTGAAAATGTATGCAGACAATTGTGCTGGGAGGGAGGGCAGAATAAGCATGTGTGCGGGTCTGTGCCTGAACCAGAGGTGTCTGCAATATCATGTGAGAGTGTGCCAAGACAAAGTTGCTGGGAGGGAGGGCAGAATGAGCATGCGTGCCAGGCTGTGCCAAAACCAGAATTGTCTGTGGTATCAGGTGAAAGTTTGCCAGGGCAACTTCGCTGGGAGGGAGGGCAGAATGTGTGTCAATCTGTGCCAGAACCAGGGGTGTCCGTGGAAACTTGTGAAAATGTATGCAGACAATTGTGCTGGGAGGGAGGGCAGACTGAGCATGTGTGCTGGTCTGTGCCTGAACCAGAAGTGTCTGCAATATCATGTGAGAATGTGCCAAGACAAAGTTGCTGGGAGGGAGGGCAGAATGAGCATGTGTGCCAGGCTGTGCCAAAACCAGAGTTGTCTGTGGTACAAAGTGAAAGTTTGCCAGGACAACTTCACTGGGAGGGAGGGCAGAATGTGTATCAATCTGTGCCTGAACCAGGGGTGTCTGTGGAAACAAGCAAAGGTGTATGCCGGCAATTGTGCTGGGAGCGAGGGCAAATTGAGCATGTGTGCGTGTCTGTGCCAGCACTAGGGGTGCCTGTAATACCATGTGTGAGTGGGCAAAAACAGCTGCACAGCGAGGCGGGGCTGGATGAGCGTGTGTGCCTATCTGTGTCAGTGCCAGGGTTGTTTAAGATGCCAGGTGAAAACACAAGTGGATCAAACCATTGGGAACCAGGGCAGGATGAGTTGATGTGTTCACCTGTATCTCAGTCAGGAGTATGTCAGGTGCCAGAACAAGGACAAAGTGAGTGGCTATGTGAGATTATGGAAGGATGGCCTGGCTGGGAGAGGAAATTACGTGAGTGTGTTTCACATCCAGTGCCTGACCAAGGGGTGCTAAAGGTGTTATGTGACAATGTGCAGGAAGAGAATTCTAGGGAGAGAGGGTTGAATGAATATGTGTGCCAAAATCTGCCTGACACCAATGTATTGGCTGGGCTGTGTGAAAGTGTGGAGGGAGAGCATGGCTTTGAGGGAGGGCAGAGTGTATGTGAGCCTTACTCTGCACAAGACTCAGCCAGTTCCCAAGGTGCTGTGTGTGTGAGGACATGGAGTGGAGGTGAGGGAGAGACAGAGGTTCCATCAGTAGATAGGGGGACCCGTCCACGGTCTGCCCAAAGTGAGGGGCATGGACAGTCTCAACCTGTGGGTCCAGGGAAAATGGCCGCAGGGGAACATACTGATGGGGGAACCACCATCCTTGTCAGCATATCACAATCACACCTCCAACATACACCCAAGCCAGCTCAGGAGAAGGCGTCTGTCTCTAAGCAACTTTTTGATTCTGAACCAAAGGTTCAGAGTAAAAAGGTGCAACGAGCCCAGCAGACAGACCACAAAATAAAACAGATAAGGAGTGTGGATACAGTGCAGGTACCCTGGGAGTGTCCTCTGTCTCATCTTGTGTGTGCTTACAGGGGAGTACTGCAGAAATCGGTTGGTTTCTTCCCCTTAGAGCTACTACACGGGCGCAGTGGGTGTGGCCTGAGAGATGTGATCAGAGCGCAGTGGGAGATGGAAACAGGCAAATCAGGCATGGGTGTTGTGGATATGGCTGTGATATGGCTTAGGGACAAAGGACAAGCCTTTTTGGGGGAGGTGTGTGAACACGGGAGGGTTACCCCATTCATGTAGAACCAGAGTTCTGAAAAAGATGAGTATATGAGGTGGAGGCAAAAAAGGAACAAGTGTTGATGCACAAGGTAGAGGCATGTGAGCCTTCTCCCATTGCGTCTCTTATTTGGGGGAGGTGTCACGGCAAGGGTGTATAATTTATTATGACACTATGGAATATCATCTTTTAATGTGATTTCTTGTAGTAAATGGCACAAATTACAGAGATGCTATTGCTGAGGTCAACAGGGGTTACATCTTTTGAAGCTGGGACCCCCACAGAGGGCAGATGACAGAAGGGGTAGTGTGAATGGCATAGGAATGTGAAAAGGATTTTACTGTATGGATGTGAAGTCTGCAAGGCGTGAGGTTCTACACTTGGAAAACGTCTGAATGTCTCTTCATCCATTTGGCCTCTGCCTTGTAAGTGATAAGTAAATCTCTTTGATATGTAAAGGCCATTAGCTTTGTTCTAGTATCATATCCAAAGGAAGGACAAAAACATTCATATTTACCCCCACAGAATAATAATTAAGCCTCATTTTTGTTATATTTGGAATGTGACAAGCGCCATCTTCTAACCAAGTCCAAACATGAGTGGCCTAACTTGACCCTAGGGAAAGGAATTGTGATGTCCGTCCTATTGGATCGTGGGTGGGACGTGCAACATGTCTATGGAATGGGAAAATAATAACAAATTTGTAGATGCAATTATTATTTCTGTGGCAGGTACAAAAAAGAAGATAGAGTCAAATGTTTCCATTTGGATTGACAGTGGTCTGGAACAAAGGAGGTGGTCAGTTATTATTTCTGTAGGTACGCCTTAACTCCACCCCTGGGCAAGACTTGATAAACCACAGGGTATATATCTAATGATACAAAAAAATGAAGGAAGGGCCGCCCCGTAGCAAACCGGGCTGCTCACCTTCAATGCCACCCAAAAATAGGGCGTCTAAGGAAAATAAATAAATTTTATTAAGAATAGTGACTTAACATCAAAAAATCTAAATCAGAAAAAACTTAGGAACTCGTACGTATAACAGTAGTTTATGCCTATTAAGCTGTAAGACTACAGTGGGGACAACATGTATCAATCACTATTGCATGTAGCGATGTAAACTCAAAAAAGAGTTAATGCTACAGATGATGCTTTGGATACATGTTAAATATGGCAGGTTAAATAGACTTGTGTGAAAAAAGGTTGGGGGGGGCCTATAAGTGGAGAGGGAAACAGAATGATTCCAAATGAACCCCAAGACTGAATAGGTCAGTCTCACAATGTCTCCATATCATGTGAACGCCCCAGCATAATTAACCAATCAACAGACTGTTAGAAAAGAGTTCACTAAAAGTTATACATCTGACAAAAACCCAAAATACCTAAGGACTCATATGAATAGCAAAATGCTATCTATTGACTGCAGGGTTACAGTATATATAATATGTGTAAACACTATTTCAATAGCAATCAAAACTCAAAAAGAGTTGATGCTAAAAGTGATCTAAACAATATATATTATATTATGCCCTGCAGAAAACCAGAGAGTGCAGAATAATATACTTGTATTGGAAATCGAAAGGATAGGGGAGATAATATAAACAGAGAGAGGAATATAAAGTCGGAATGGATATAAATGTAGAGTAGCTCCAGATAGAGTAGAAGCTAGATAGATAAACCTCACAGTAACTCCATATTAAGTAATCGCCCCAGCGTATTGAATAAATCAACCCCAAAGTCACTGCAACACTCTGTCAGGAAAGAGTACACTAAAGGTATAACAAAATTAAAAATAACATCGGAGAAAAAAGCCCGACGCGCGTTTCGGCGGATAAACCGCCTTTCTCAAGAGCGAAATCAAGTATATCAAATTGGGTCCCCTTTTCCCCGTTTAAATAACCCCTACTGACCTCCCATCAGGTGGTATCATCCAATCCCCTTGCTTAGCGGGATTGATTATTACGCATGTCCCGCCAAAGAGTCCGCGCATGCGCACCAAACTTAGAATAGATGGTCTCTCATGGCCATCAGTGCGCATGTCAAAATATCGGTGCAGGAACAGAACAGCGTACAAAGCGTCTGCGCACGCGCGCCAAACTCAAAGTGGGTGGTCTCTTGTGGTCGTCAGTGCGCATGTCAAAACTTCGGTACAAGGACAGGACAGCGCACAAAGTGAACAGTCCCGCCACATAGTACATGCATATCTGCGCATGCGTGCCAAACTCGAAGTCAGTGGTCTCTTATGATCGTCAGTGCGCATAATTAAAAGAGAGATGTCCACATCTATACAGGAGTTTAGTAAGGATAGGGGGGAGGGAGAAAAGTAAAATAAAAAAGACGAAAAAACTTAATCCTATTAATCATAGTAGAAGATAAAATAATATATTATATATATATTATAGACAAAAAAAGTGATAAGAGTAAAAACTTTCGAAACTTTCGGCAAGGCTGGTAATAATAGATATGGGAAAAAGGAGATGGGATATATATAACCCAATGGGTCGTATGTTTATATAAAGGGGGCAAAAGAGAAGCCCTCATTCAGCCCCAAGGGTTGGAGTGTTTTGAGTTCATATATCCATCTAGATTCCCTCTGTCTCAGTATTTTGTCAAAATCCCCACGTCTATCGTGGACAGGCCGCATAGCAGCGGTAAAGATGACACTCATACCTAAAATCCAGTACCTATTTAGAACACTACAAATACCCGTCCCGAAACGGTTTCTAAAAAGCGTACAACACTCATTAAGCACATTCGTCTGGGAAGGGAAAAAGGTACGAGTAGCAGCAGGAACACTACACCAAACAGTGTGCAAAGGCGGGCTGGGTCTGCCAAACCTAACAACGTACTGTAGGGCAGCTTATCTACACAACATAGCCCAAATTAACCGCCCGGCCCAAGCCCCGCAGTGGGTAGCAATAGAATCCCACTGGGCCCCACAACACAACCTCAGGGCGATACTATGGCTACAGAAGTGCCCCAAACACATAAGAGAAAACCTGCTACATAGCACACAGAACTTGATGAGGGTATGGAACACAATGAGAAACAATTTGGTGTCCAACCCCAAATTACCCCTGGCCACACCAATACAAACAATAGGCATGGAAATACCTACATTCCGTGAAGACACCTGGAAGAGAGGGGGAATACACCACATATACCAGGTCATTGACAGAGGCAAACTGAAAACACTACCAGATATACAAACGGAATACACACTGCCCACCACAATCACATTTTCCTACCTGCAGCTCAAATCATATATAACAGGCAAACTAAGCAAACAACCGGGTATAGAAGATGAAGCAACCATGACGGTTTTTGAAAAACAATGTGTAGGAATAGCACCACTAAAGAAATCAATGTCATGGGGATACCATAAGTTAACCCTAACACAAGCGCATACACTAGAACAGATCAAGAGAGACTGGCACAGGGAAATAGGTCAGACATTCCCAAGGGAAATCTGGGAGAGGTCCTACTCGGTCCACAGAGGACTAACAGCGTGCGCATCGCATTTGGAACTGCAACGCAAAATTATGTACCGATGGTACCTAGTGCCCGCAAAACTACATGCCATATGGCCGCACACAAGTAACAAGTGCTGGAGGTGCGGGGGGGAGGTAGGCACGATGCTTCACATCTGGTGGTCCTGTGACAAAATAAGCCCATTTTGGGAAGCGGTGTCCACACTCCTGAACGACATAACGCATAATATAAGGGTAGACACACCACAAGAATGCCTATTATTCATGCTACCAACCAACATCCCAAAACATCTTAAAATCATTATATACCACACACTAATATCAGCGAACCTGCTGATATCCAGGCTATGGAAACAAACCACAACACCATCAATAGCCGAGTTGATGAGGCAAATGGACCTTAATTGGTCTTATGAGTTAATGGCAACGACACAATTCGGAACCCGCCCGTGTATAAGGGAAGCCCACGAGATGTGGGAAAAAGGCAAAAAACCCGCAAACGAGTAACAAGATATAACACCAGCCCCCTCGTCCCCCCCCGTCCCCCTTCCAATCATCCATGCCAGGGAATGCTGAACGCACCACACAGTAAAGGATACATAGCGAAGTATCGAACATCAACATGTAATCACAGGAGAGGGGGGAAGAGAGGGAAAAAAAAAAAAAGAATAACCGCAACCTAATAACAAGGCACAAACACCACCGGGAAACGAGACAATTAGTAATCTGGCCAGGTACGCAACAAAATACCTTCACCCAAAAGGACTCTAGTACCCGAAACTAAAACAGACCAAAACAAGGGTAGAACTATGTGACGCATCAAAAAGTGTAAAAAGTGTAAAATGTGTAATAAAGTTAACAAACCAACCGCTGTAACCTGCAACTTGTACCCTGCACCCCTCCCTTTATCTTTTGTATCCCATACCCCACCCATACTGTTTTGTGATATGTAATTGACTAAACCAAAACACGAATAAACTTCAAGTTGTAAAAAAAAAAAAATCCCCACGTCTAGGGGTCCTTTTTACCAATTCCAGTCCACAGAATTTGAGATTATTAGGGTCCCCATGGTGAAATTCTTTAAGATGTCTGGATATAGGTGTCTCAAGACGATTCTTAGGGGATCTCACATGTTCCATGATTCTATCTTTAAATGCTCTAAAAGTTTTCCCCACATATTTTTGGGGATGGGGGTCGCTACATTGACGACATTTTGATTGTCTGGCAGGGCACCCCCCAAGAGTTTTCAGACATGGTAGGATTACTTAACTGTAACGAGCAAAATCTTCGGTTTACATCTGAATTCGGAGGACGGTCCATAAATTTTCTGGATGTGACCATCAGTATTAGCCAGGATGGCACATTTCACTCTACACTGTTTAGAAAACCTACGGCAACTAACTCTCTCCTACACTGGACTAGTCACCCTCCCCGACCCCTCAAAGAGGGTATCCCGGTGGGACAGTACCTCCGTCTTCGGAGAAACTGTAGTGACACCCAGGACTTTATCTTAAAAGCGAAACAACTTCGACAACATTTTAAGGAGAAGGGCTATCCGAACCGTTGCCTGAAAAGAGCCTACAAGAAGGCACTACAAACAGAAAGGGATGAATTACTGTGTGACCTTACTGAAAAAACGACTAAGAAGGATGCTGGAAATATCCGTATGATCGCAACATTCGATAGGGGGTGGTCAGAAATACGGAAGTCACTTGAAAGATTCTGGCCCATCCTACTAAACGATACACATCTCAAGGGGGCTCTAAGCCCACATGTGAATATTACAGCTAGGAGGGGACGTAATATTCGCGACCTATTGGTACCCAGTCATTTCTCTATTAAAACACAACCACGTGCCACTTGGTTGGGTACTCCCCCAACTGGCACATATGGCTGTGGCAAATGTGTAGCTTGTAAGTTTATCCTCAAAAACTCTAAGACTGTTAGTGATAGCCAAGGCCTGGGCTCTTTTAAAGTTAAAAGTTTCTTTAACTGTAATACCAAGGGCCTTGTATACCTGCTTCAGTGCACTTGTGGACAAAAATATGTGGGGAAAACTTTTAGAGCATTCAAAGATAGAATCATGGAACATGTGAGATCCCCTAAGAATCGTCTTGAGACACCTATATCCAGACATCTTAAAGAATTTCATCAAGGGGACCCTAATAATCTCAAATTCTGTGGACTGGAATTGGTAAAAAGGACCCCTAGACGTGGGGATTTTGACAAAATACTGAGACAGAGGGAATCTAGATGGATATATGAACTCAAAACACTCCAACCCTTGGGGCTGAATGAGGGCTTCTCTTTTGCCCCCTTTATATAAACATACGACCCATTGGGTTATATATATCCCATCTCCTTTTTCCCATATCTATTATTACCAGCCTTGCCGAAAGTTTCGAAAGTTTTTACTCTTATCACTTTTTTTGTCTATAATATATATATAATATATTATTTTATCTTCTACTATGATTAATAGGATTAAGTTTTTTCGTCTTTTTTATTTTACTTTTCTCCCTCCCCCCTATCCTTACTAAACTCCTGTATAGATGTGGACATCTCTCTTTTAATTATGCGCACTGACGATCATAAGAGACCACTGACTTCGAGTTTGGCACGCATGCGCAGATATGCATGTACTATGTGACGGGACTGTTCACTTTGTGCGCTGTCCTGTCCTTGTACCGAAGTTTTGACATGCGCACTGACGACCACAAGAGACCACCCACTTTGAGTTTGGCGCGCGTGCGCAGACGCTTTGTACGCTGTTCTGTTCCTGCACCGATATTTTGACATGCGCACTGATGGCCATGAGAGACCATCTATTCTAAGTTTGGTGCGCATGCGCGGACTCTTTGGCGGGACATGCGTAATAATCAATCCCGCTAAGCAAGGGGATTGGATGATACCACCTGATGGGAGGTCAGTAGGGGTTATTTAAACGGGGAAAAGGGGACCCAATTTGATATACTTGATTTCGCTCTTGAGAAAGGCGGTTTACCCGCCGAAACGCGCGTCGGGCTTTTTTCTCCGATGTTATTTTTAATTTTGTTATACCTTTAGTGTACTCTTTCCTGACAGAGTGTTGCAGTGACTTTGGGGTTGATTTATTCAATACGCTGGGGCGATTACTTAATATGGAGTTACTGTGAGGTTTATCTATCTAGCTTCTACTCTATCTGGAGCTACTCTACATTTATATCCATTCCGACTTTATATTCCTCTCTCTGTTTATATTATCTCCCCTATCCTTTCGATTTCCAATACAAGTATATTATTCTGCACTCTCTGGTTTTCTGCAGGGCATAATATAATATATATTGTTTAGATCACTTTTAGCATCAACTCTTTTTGAGTTTTGATTGCTATTGAAATAGTGTTTACACATATTATATATACTGTAACCCTGCAGTCAATAGATAGCATTTTGCTATTCATATGAGTCCTTAGGTATTTTGGGTTTTTGTCAGATGTATAACTTTTAGTGAACTCTTTTCTAACAGTCTGTTGATTGGTTAATTATGCTGGGGCGTTCACATGATATGGAGACATTGTGAGACTGACCTATTCAGTCTTGGGGTTCATTTGGAATCATTCTGTTTCCCTCTCCACTTATAGGCCCCCCCCCAACCTTTTTTCACACAAGTCTATTTAACCTGCCATATTTAACATGTATCCAAAGCATCATCTGTAGCATTAACTCTTTTTTGAGTTTACATCGCTACATGCAATAGTGATTGATACATGTTGTCCCCACTGTAGTCTTACAGTTTAATAGGCATAAACTACTGTTATACGTACGAGTTCCTAAGTTTTTTCTGATTTAGATTTTTTGATGTTAAGTCACTATTCTTAATAAAATATAATATAATAAAATTTATTTATTTTCCTTAGACGCCCTATTTTTGGGTGGCATTGAAGGTGAGCAGCCCGGTTTGCTACGGGGCGGCCCTTCCTTCATTTTTTTGTATATTTTGTGCTTTACGCAGGGTTATGCCCGTTTTGCCACCCCTATAACCCGCTTTCGTCTATATTCCCTATTTGGGCTCTCTATCTAGGGAATATCTCTATTCACTATATATCTAATGATCCTGAAGGGTGTTGGTGTACTTGCTTGGGGCCAAGATCTAATTTTGAGTGAGTCACCACGTTTCCTTGCCAGAGACCCCCTGGACAGAAGTTGTACTTTCAAAACCTAAGTGAGTAATTAGGACTTCTGTATTTTATCCTTTTTGTTTTTACCTGTTGTTGGTGTAAATAATTTGTCTATCATATATTTTTATATGCACTGTGACTATCTTTTGCTCATAATAAACATTCATTTATTAAGTTTTGCCTTTGTCTGGTTAAGGATCACGTTACCTGAAGAGACTAGTTAGTATTTTTATAATTCCTTAAATATTGTACTAAGTAATATTTGGTGGGTTTTATTATTGATTTACCTGGGGGACCAAGGCACCCCATTTATAAATTGTCTTGGTGGTGGCAGCGTTAAAGTAGTAATAGTTATATTATTATGTTTAAGTGTGGGTGGTGTTAAAGGGGGATTTTGGTCATTATTTCCGGTCTAGTGCAGACAAATAGTGTACTTTAACCCTTTCACCACCACAACTACGTCACACACACTCTTGGAGTAGGGTGCGTTCGTGACACCAAGACCTAATTTAGTTTATCTACTAAACTGGGTTTTGCCAACCCTGGCCAAGATAAGCACCTGGATTCCTAAATGTGAGTGTACTACCCTCCGTTTGTGAATTTCTATCGAATACACACCAGGGTAATTGAATATCCCAAATATTAAAGTATGAATAAAGGGCAAATAATGTATAAGTACACATATTGCAAAACTAAAATGCAGAACAGTTATGTTAACTGGTATAAACATTTTGAACTAATGCTATGTTTACATCCATTCAATTCTTAGTCTCAGCTGTCTAATAACGCAAAGTAATAACTGTCAAAAGTTTAAATTACAAAAATGTACTATTCCTACAACACTTCCTGTATAATTCTACTCAATTTACATTACATGTAATTACTTCAAAATATTCATTAAAGCCATAGAACGCAGTGAATGAAAGCAAAGTATTTTTAATACATCTTAGCATGGCTGTACCATAACAAAGTACTCAGGTTTCTCCAAAAGAACACTACTTTGAATGCCAGCTACTTAATGCTGATGTCAGGGATTTTATGCAGTTTGGTAAATGTTTGTTTTTCTAAGAATCAGCTTGTGCTTTATAAAGATTAGTTTCTAGGAGACACGAAATTACGCGGTGCAAAACATCTGCCGCCAAGCACCATCTATGTACCAAACTATCTTATGCATACATTCCTATATGTAAGCACACAGAAACGTGATTACTGGTCATTTAGATGTGTCTCAGCTAATACTGGGGAAACAAACACAGAAGAGTTGCAAATTTAATGGACTACAACCCTGTCTACCTCAATTTCACCATGTCTGTATGTGCACATAGAAAGTTTAAACCCTCTGCTGCTGGAGGCGTAATTCCACCTCCGGCGGTGTTATTGGGGTGTTATTAACCAACCTGGAACTAGAGTTGCGGGCTGGCTAATGTAAATTCTGTGCAAATTGCAGCTGACGCTTTCAGTCAGTGAAGGAGTGGCAAGATCAACTCCGCAGAAGCCAAATGTCGTAAATCTTTCTTCAGAGGTGACTCTGCGTCCTTCAGGACCAGGTAAGAGCACAAACCATTGTAAAGCAATTTTCCCATTACCGGGGAATGGCGCTAGGTACACCTACTATCATAACCACAGCAGCCAGCTGACCCTTGGAGTACCCGTTTAACCCCTTAAGGACTAAACTTCTGGAATAAAAGGGAATCATGACATGTCACACACATCATGTGTCCTTAAGGGGTTAAAGGAACACTATAGGGTCAGGAACACAAACATGTATTCCTGACCCTATAGTGTTAAAACCACCATTCAGGTGGCTTGCCCACCCCCCAGCCTTTTTAGACGGGGTTCAAACTCACCTTATTTCCATTGCCGCTCAGATCTGCCGGCACTGGCCCCCCACCCAAATTGCCACCTTGGTGACATCATCAGAAGTTACAGTTTTTAGCCAATCCAATGCTTTCCCATAGGGCTGATATCGACAAAGAGGTGGGATGGGGGTGGGACCAAATATTGAATCAATGCATCTCTATTAGGAAAATTCAGTGTCTCCATGCAGAGCGTGGAGATGCTGAACGGCAATGCATCCTACAGTACTGTGGCCACTGGAGGACTGCAGACAAGGGAACCGAGAGTATATTTACTAAACAGTGATTTTTATTTATTTGTTTATGGGTTTTTTTGGACAGTTGAGTGTGCTTTTAATGTATACCCATTGGCCTTTAATGTGCCCATCTACCAATTTTCTTTGGTGCCCAAATTGCTTCCAGTTAATTCCTCCTCACTTCCAATCTCCTAATGACATGGAAGCAGTAGGGTCTAGTAAGCTTACAAGCTTACTCTTATTGTACAAAATAATAAGGCAAATAAATGGAGGGCACATAAATAGGACATACAGGGAGTGCAGAATTATTAGGCAAGTTGTATTTTTGAGGATTAATTTTATTATTGAACAACAACCATGTTCTCAATGAACCCAAAAAACTCATTAATATCAAAGCTGAATATTTTTGGAAGTAGTTTTTAGTTTGTTTTTAGTTATAGCTATGTTAGGGGATATCTGTGTGTGCAGGTGACTATTACTGTGCATAATTATTAGGCAACTTAACAAAAAACAAATATATACCCATTTCAATTATTTATTATTACCAGTGAAACCAATATAACATCTCAACATTCACAAATATACATTTCTGACATTCAAAAACAAAACAAAAACAAATCAGTGACCAATATAGCCACCTTTCTTTGCAAGGACACTAAAAAGCCTGCCATCCATGGATTCTGTCAGTGTTTTGATCTGTTCACCATCAACATTGCGTGCAGCAGCAACCACAGCCTCCCAGACACTGTTCAGATAGGTGTACTGTTTTCCCTCCTTGTAAATCTCACATTTGATGATGCACCACAGGTTCTCAATGGGGTTCAGATCAGGTGAACAAGGAGGCCATGTCATTAGATTTTCTTCTTTTATACCCTTTCTTGCCAGCCACGCTGTGGAGTACTTGGACGCATGAGATGGAGCATTGTCCTGCATGAAAATCCTGTTTTTCTTGAAGGATGTAGACTTCTTCCTGTACCACTGCTTGAAGAAGGTGTCTTCCAGGAACTGGCAGTAGGACTGGGAGTTGAGCTTGACTCCATCCTCAACCCGAAAAGGCCCCACAAGCTCATCTTTGATGATACCAGCCCAAACCTGTACTCCACCTCCACCTTGCTGGCGTCTGAGTCGGACTGGAGCTCTCTGCCCTTTACCAATCCAGCCACGGGCCCATCCATCTGGCCCATCAAGACTCACTCTCATTTCATCAGTCCATAAAACCTTAGAAAAATCAGTCTTGAGATATTTCTTGGCCCAGTCTTGACGTTTCAGCTTGTGTGTCTTGTTCAGTGGTGGTCGTCTTTCAGCCTTTCTTACCTTGGCCATGTCTCTGAGTATTGCACACCTTGTGCTTTTGGGCACTCCAGTGATGTTGCAGCTCTGAAATATGGCCAAACTGGTGGCAAGTGGCATCGCGGCAGCTGCACGCTTGACTTTTCTCAGTTCATGGGCAGTTATTTTGCGCCTTGGTTTTTCCACACGCTTCTTGCGACCCTGTTGACTATTTTGAATGAAACGCTTGATTGTTCGATGATCACGCTTCAGAAGCTTTGCAATTTTTAAGAGTGCTGCATCCCTCTGCAAGACTTTTCTGAGCCTGTCAAGTCCTTCTTTTGACCCATTTTGCCAAAGGAAAGGAAGTTGCCTAATAATTATGCACACCTGATATAGGGTGTTGATGTCATTAGACCACACCCCTTCTCATTACAGAGATGCACATCACCTAATATGTTTAATTGGTAGTAGGCTTTCGAGCCTATACAGCTTGGAGTAAGACAACATGCATAAAGAGGATGATGTGGTCAAAATACTCATTTGCCTAATAATTCTGCACTCCCTGTATATAACCAGCTCCCATTAGGTCATTCTTACACAAGCAGTGGAGTGAAGAACTAGCCTATTTTGAGAGACACATGCCTGTAAATATACTTGAAAGATTACCATGTAAGATGGAAGGAGCTTTAGCAAAAGATGTTTGAGACCTCTGCTGCAAGAAACAAATAAACATAAAAACCAAAAGGTCACTGCCAGGCCTCCAGCTATACATCCTGTCACTATAAGGTGCCACCTGGTATATTTATATAACTGGTACACCACTTTATAATTAAATGAAAACAATGTACCTTTTGAAATGGATGACTGGGCAAGCCAGTTTCCATGATGATGTTAACAAACCAGGAAGTGTGTGCATTCAAGCAGAAACGATTATATACAAACATACCTCCTGGTAACAGTTAACCGTTTTACAACCAGAACAATAGGAAACAATCTAGAGCTGTCACTTGCCAGCAACAATGAAAATGAAAAGAAAAAAGGGGGGGGGGGGGAAAACGTACATCTAGATCTAATATATCTCTATTGCAAAAACAAAAAGTTATGCTAACCCTTCTAGTGTAGATAAGGAGATGTCTAAGCAGAGGATATTAAAGGACCACTATAGTGCCAGGAAAACATACTCGTTTTCCTGGCACTATAGTGCCCTGTGCCCCCACCCTCAGGGACCCCCTCCCGCCTGGCTCTGGGGAGAGGAAAGGGTTAAATCTTACCTTTTTTCCAGCGCCGGGCGGGGAGCTCTCCTCCTCCACTCCGCCTCCTCTCC
This sequence comes from Pelobates cultripes, assembly GCA_933207985.1. Classification (NCBI taxonomy): domain Eukaryota; kingdom Metazoa; phylum Chordata; class Amphibia; order Anura; family Pelobatidae; genus Pelobates; species Pelobates cultripes. The sequence goes on from CAKOES020000410.1 coordinate 26,459, forward strand.
TCCCCTTCGGCTGAATGCGCATGCGCGGCAGGAGCTGCGCGCGCATTCAGCCAGTCTCATAGGAAAGCATTCATAATGATTTTCACAGTGAGAAGCACGCAAACGCCTCTAGCAGCTGTCAATGAGAGGCTGAAATAACCCTATTATAAACATAGCAGTTTCTCTGAAACTGCTATGTTTATAAAAAAAAATGGGTTAACCCTAGCTGGACCTGGCACCCAGACCACTTCATTAAGCTGAAGTGGTCTGGGTGCCTAGAGTGGTCCTTTAACAATTGCTTTCTATTATGTTTTTATTATAAGACTGTTTTAATGGCATGTTATTAATAGAAACGTTACTATTGTGTGGGATTATGGAACTCACAGTTTGACAGAACTGTTTAAAACTACATCACTGGAAAAGGCAAACAATGGTTTGTAAATGACATCAAAGCACACTCCAGGTAAACATGTACCAGCATGCAAAATGAAAATAATTCTGCAATAGAACACTTTGTGGCATGCTGTAATAGTAATCATATACTATTTGATGATACTCGGGGTTCCCACCACATGGCATCATACTTTCCTTGTACCTCTGATTACAGATGGAACCATACAACTTCATCTGTACTAATGTAGCTGAACAGTGAATTATTCAGGGTGCCAGGAGTTCTAATAAAAGCAAAATGATATCAACTTCAAAACTAGCAGCTGACATTCTGACAGAAAAGCTCCTAAACGTATCCAGATATGATTATTATTTTATTATGTATATAAACAGCAAATTCTGTAGCGTTTTACCATGGGTGGACTAACAGACATGTAATTGTAACTAGACAAATTGGATGCACAGGAACACAGGGGTTGAGGGCCCTGCTCAATGAGCTCACATGCTAGAGGGGGTAGCACATAGAAATTCAATCTAGCATGTACTGTAAAATAATTTTTTTAAGCAATCTTTTAAAACATTTTGTGGCTTAATCCTGTACTACACTTGTAATTTAGTCTCCATGTGGCCAACTTATTTAACTCATTAATAGGAATCGGTCTACATGGTTTATTCCCTATCATTGGGATCATCCTCATATTTTGTAGTTTATAGAGCCGTATATGGAAGCGTCCTCATATTGTGAAGGTAGTAGAGCCTCTAGACATATTCCGATTTAGGATTAAAAATGTTTAGTCAAATCCAGTCTGGCGCCCCACCAACCTGAAATGTAACCAGCTGCCTCTGCCTGATGCTGAAAAACAACCCCAAAGCATCATGAAACTGCTACCATGCTTCAAAGTTGGGATGGTATTGAGCAGGTGATGATGAGTGTCTGTGGTTTTCACTAGACATGAGGGTTTGACTTGAGGTCAAGCATTTCAATCTTCATTTCATCAGACCAGAGAATCTTGTGTTTCACAGAGAGTTCTTTAGGTGTTTCCGCCTGGCCAGTTTGCCATAAAGGCCAGATCAGTGGAGTGTGCGGTTCTGGTTGTCTTTAAACAAGTTTCTTCCATCTCCACACATGATCCCTGAAGCTCACCCACAGTGATCATTGGGTCCTTGGCCACCTCCCTCTCTTACAAATGGCCTTCTCCTCTGAGTGCTGAGTTTGGCTGAAAGGCCAGCTCTTGGAAGAGTCCTGGTTGTTCCAAACTTCATCCATCTAAGGATTATGGAGGCCACTGTGCAAACGGAAGTCTTCAATTCAGCCAAAGGTTTATTTTTTTTTAAATTGCAAAGTTTTTAAAAATCTGTTTTCTGCTTTATGATTATTGGGTATTAAGTCTAGGTTGATATAAAAAAAAAATGTAAACTATAGCATAAGGCTGCAATATAAAAACTTGAAAAAAAGGAGGGATCTGCATACTTTCTGAATGTACTCTATGTATGCACACACAGTCAGGTCCATAAATAGTGGGACATCAACACAATTCTAATCTTTTTGGCTCTATACACCACCACAATGGATTTGAAATGAAATTAACAAGATGTGCTTTAACTGCAGACTTTCAACTTCAATTTGAGGGTATTTACATCCAAATCAGGTGAATGGTGTAGGAATTACAACAGTTTGTATATGTGCCTCCCACTTTTCAAGGGACCAAAAGTAGTGGGACAATTGGCTGCTCAGCTGTTCCATGGCCATGTGTTTTTTTCCCCTCATTATCCCATTTACAAGGAGCAGATAAAAGGTCCATAGTTCATTTCAAGTGTGCTATTTGCATTTGGAATCTGTTGTTGTCAACTCTCAATATGAGATCCAAAGAGCTGTCACTATCAGTGAAGCAAGCCATCATTAGGCTGAAAAAACAAAACAAACCCATCAGAGAGATGGCAAAAACATTAGGTGTGGCCAAATCAACTGTTTGGAACATCCTTAAAAAGAAAGAATGCACCAGTGAGCTCAACAACACCAAAAGACCCGGAAGGTCACGGAAAACAACTGTGGTGGATGACCGAAGAATTCTTTCCCTGGTGAAGAAAACACCCTTCACAACAGTTGGTCAGATCAAGAACACTCTCCAGGAGGTAGGTGTAGTGTGTCAAAGTCAACAATCAAGAGAAGACTTCACCAGAGTGAATACAGAGGGTTCACCACAAGATGTAAACCATTGGTGAGCCTCCAAAACAGGAAGGCCAGATTAGAGTTTGCCAAACAACATCTAAAAAAGCCTTCACTGTTCTGGAACAACATCCTACGGACAGATGAGACCAAGATCAACTTGTACCAGAGTGATGGGAAGAGAAGAGTACGGAGAAGGAAAGGAACTGCTCATGATCCAAAGCATACCACCTCATCAGTGAAGCATGGTGGTGGTAGTGTCATGGCGTGGGCATGTATGGCTGCCAATGGAA
>CAKOES020000411.1:0-13567 GCA_933207985.1 Pelobates cultripes
CTTCCAGCTGAAGTGGTAGAGGTTAACACAGTAAAGGAGTTTAAGCATGCGTGGGATAGACATAAGGCTATCCTAACTATAAGATAAGGCCAGGGACTAATTAAAGTATTTAGAAAATTGGGCAGACTAGATGGGCCGAATGGTTCTTATCTGCCGTCACATTCTATGTTTCTATGTTTCTTAAACCCGCAAATCATAAACAATATCCCGGAAATAACACACAATCTTACATACAAAGTGTGTGTGTGATTTCCAGGATATTGTATGTGATTTATCCCCGATAATCAGGGTGTCCAGATTTTGGAAATAAAAAACCGGGACAACCATTAGCCATGGAGATGAAGCAGGGCGAGCCGCAGCAAGACCAGCGCGGCGCTGGAAATAAGGTGAGTAAAAACACCTTTTTAACGGGGGGTAGGACACCTAAACAGTGTTTTTACAATAGTGACAAGACTTTGTATTCCTTACACTATAGTGTTCCTTTAAGCAAATTAAAGGAACATTCTGGTCACAATAACAACTTCATCTAAATGAATGTCTTATGGTGCCAGGAAGCCCGTGGACGCTCTCTTTCCTTTATGGGATTCTCTCAAAATATTTTACCCCAAAGACTATCTCTAGTACCAGATCTCTAGGTCACCCAGCGGAGTCTCATAAAGTGCAGAACGCTGCCAGGCACAGGTGCCGCTGATTGGCTAGAGCGGTCAGCTGGTACTCTAAGCTAATTGGTGGCTCCCCATTCATAAAAAAAATGTTTAGTACTGATTGGCTTAGAGTGCCAGCTGACTCTACTTACTTTCAGAGGTTGGATCTGTGACGGAACGCTGGCACTCCGACTGAGTACCTCCGCCAATCGATGCTCCTAGCGCTTGCCGAGGACTCCAAGCACTCCAACCGACACCATCAGCACTGCAGACCCCACTTCCAGCGATGCAACTGCGCTGGGGTCTCTGCTGTCTCCACCCACCCTGGACCCAAGACCAGGATCCAGCTTCCAGTGGGTGAACCTCTCTTTCCCCAGAAAGCAGGAACAGGAACAAGCTCTTAGCAGAACTTAGTGATCATACCCTGGGGAGTATGGTGATTATAGCAATCCCCAGAGTGTATTTCTCCAATCCCCCAAACATGAGCCAAGGCTTAATGCTGGAACAAGACTGATTTACTGGCACACAGAACTCACAATTTATGCAACACAGAACTCCTCCTCTGGGCCAGGCTAGATAATTGAGTTTCTACAATACACAAAGCTCAATTATCTGCTGGCCAGAAATAATACAGTTTCATAAAACACACAGGGACCCCAAAACATGCAATAACCCCATAAAACCGGGGGATCTGGGTGAACCACATATCCAAAATTCACCCAGATCCGTTCAGTACTTTGGAAAATACAGTTTAATGCAGATTCTGCAGAACATATACAGGCTAAATGAAAAACAATTACTGTATAATGTGTCCCCTGCTGTATAGTCCAAAACCACCGCACGATGTCTCTGTGCAACAAATACTGGCAAGATGGCACCGTGTTGAAAAGTCCACACAGTGTCTGTGAGTTAAAATGGTCACCATCCATTGTTCTCACCATGTGCTTCTGATACAGGAAATGGTGGCCACCCAGTAACTCCACAGTATGTCCCCAGATGGTTCTTAAAAGGGCCAGCAGCAGCACAACACAAATCCATTATGCCCAAATCATGTCTTTAAAGGGCAATACATCCCAGGGGCCATAGTCACAGGGCAAGAGGCGGGCAGGCAGTCCTCTCCAGGCACAAGTGGCGAAGGGCGCTTCATCACACATCTTCCCTTTGGGGGGAAGACTAAACAGGTACCTGACCTTCTGCCGGTCAGTACCTAGATTAGTCGGGCAGCCCACCCACAAAGAAAAATACGCAGAGTAACCCCCCCACAATAAATGGTACTGGCCTGTAGGTTCACGTTTGTAGTGGGACAGCGCAGCACTCTCGGTCTCCCTGGTGCAGCTAGGCAAACTGCTTGTGTTGCTTGGGGGGCAGAGGCCAGCGGCGCTCTGCCCTGCTGCCAGCTCTCCCACTGGGGTAACCCGTGGTAAGTCAGGCTGTGATACAGGGGAAAAGGGGGGGCAGAGGCTAACAAAGCTCTTCCCAGATGCCAGCTCTTCTGCTGGGAGGGGGTCAGTGGGTATCGCAGGCTCATCCACTGCCCCCAGGACCCGGTTGGGATGTAGCTGGGGAGGGGAAGTTTCGCTTACCTCCTCCTCCTGGCATCCCTGCGGGGTTGGTTGGGGATCTGGACCGCCCGTCCAGCCTCCCTGTAGGACTGGCACAGAGACCGCGGTCCCATCTGCGCCAGTGTGGTTAGGTTTGTCTTCCCTCTCTCCCGGTATCTCTGGCTGCTGTTGGAGGGGGAGGCTGGTTGCCCCCACTCCCCAGGACGCTGGTTGCTGTAAGGTGGAGGGATTGACCATCACCTCCTCCTGGAACTCAGGCCGCCGTGGGGAGAGAGACCAGTTGTCTCCTCTCCCTGTATATTATACTGCCGCTGGGGACCTAGGCTGACTGCCCAGCATCCCTGTAGGGCCGGCAGAGAGACTTCAGTCCCATCTCCGCTTGCCATCTCTGTGTGTCCCCAGGACAAGTCTATGAGGTCGCCCACCTCCGGCTGCTGTTGGAGAGGGAGGCCGGTTGCCTCCCCTCCCCAGGACGCTGGTTGCTGTATGGGGGAGGGATCTACCATCACCTCCTCCTGGAACTCAGGCCGCCGCTGGGGAGAGAGACCGGTTGTCTCTTCCCTCTGTACGGTGCACTGCCGCTGGGATGGGAGGTCGCTGCTCTCCTCTCCCTGTAACTCACTCTGTCGCTGGAGACGGGGTGTCAATACACCCAAACTCCACAGTTGGTACTCGAAGTTCCGTGCGTCTTGGTTCTCAGCACTCAACATGCGCATCACTTGATGGACCACCTCATCTGAAGGGTTTGGGCCAAACCAGACCAGCCGCGCCTTTACTTCCTTCATGAAATCAGCACCCTCATAGCACTGTGACAGGCGGATTTGCAATTCACTGGCTGCTGTCCAGGGTCTTGCTAGCTCCATGTTGCTGTAGGTAGGGACGCTGCGCAGAGGCTTGCGTTGCCCTCAATTATAAATCCGTAACTTCACACGTTACCGGTGTCTCCGAGCTGCTGGTCCTCGCACTAGGACGCCATCCCGCTGCCACCAAATGTGACGGAACGCTGGCACTCCGACTGAGTACCTCCGCCAATCGATGCTCCTAGTGCTCGCTGAGGACTCCAAGCACTCCAACCGACACCATCAGCACTGCAGACCCCACTTCCAGTGATGCAACTGCGCTGGGGTCTCTGCTGTCTCCACCCACCCTGGACCCAAGGCCAGGATCCAGCTTCCAGTGGGTGAACCTCTCTTTCCCCAGATAGCAGGAATAAGCTCTTAGCAGAACTTAGTGATCATAACCTGGGGAGTATAGTGATTATAGCAATCCCCAGAGTGTATTTCTCCAATCCCCCAAACATGAGCCAAGGCTTAATGCTGGAACAAGACTGATTTACTGGCAACACAAAACTCCTCCTCTGGGCCAGGCTAGATAATTGAGTTTCTACAATACACAAAGCTCAATTATCTGCTGGCCAGAAATAATACAGTTTCATAAGACACACAGGGACCCCAAAACATGCAATAACCCCATAAACATATCCTTGGAACCGGGGGATCTGGGTGAACCACATATCCAAAATTCACCCAGATCCGTTCAGTACTTTGGAAAATACAGTTTAATGCAGATTCTGCAGAACATATACAGGCTAAATGAAAAACAATCACCGTATAATGTGTCCCCTGCTGTATAGTCCAAAACCACTGCACGATGTCTCTGTGCACCAAATACTGGCAAGATGGCACCGTGTTGAAAAGTCCAAACAGTGTCTGTGAGTTAAAATGGCCGCCATCCATTGTTCTCACCATGTGCTACTGATACAGGAAATGGTGGCCACCCAGTAACTCCACAGTATGTCCCCAGATGGTTCTTAAAGGGCCAGCAGCAGCACAACACAAATCCATTATGCCCAAATCATGTCTTTAAAGGGCAATACATCCCAGGGGCCATAGTCACAGGGCAAGAGGCGGGCAAGCAGTCCTCTCCAGGCACAAGTGGCAAAGGGCACTTCGTCACAGGATCATTCTGGGGGATGTGAAGATCCAGCAATGGAGGGTGTTCAAGAATGTTTAAACTCCTTAAAGGGACACTGTAGGCACCCAGATTACTTCAGCTCATTGAAGTAGTCTGGGTGCTGTTACCCTTTTGCATTTAGTGCTGTCATGTAAAACATTGCCGTTCCAGAGATACTGTGATGTTTACATTGCAGCTCTAAGTCTGCCCACAGTGGCTGTCTAACAGACAGCCACTAGAGGGCCTCCGGAATCCAAACGGACCTCAGGTCCGTTATCTGACGCTGGACGTCCTCACTCTCTGAATGAGGACCTCCAGCGCCAGATTTTCCCCATAAGAAAGCAGGGAGGTCTAACGAGCGCATGGCCATTGCCGCGTGTAAGGAAACCAAGTATATTTAAACCTCATTCGGTAGTTTCCTCCCGAACCGCCAGAGCCTTAGTGATTATAGCCCTCCATTCGGTAGTTAGGGTAGACGAATCCTATAGCAATTCCAATAGTCTCACCAGATAATTCCCTCAGTGAAACACACTAATCCCCAAACATCAGCCGAAGTCAAGAAGAAGGGTACAAAATGAACTGTCCTTTAATGGGTGCACACAGCTTTTATGCAAGTCCCCATGCAAGGGGACAGCCCTCAGGGAGGGACAAACACTAACCAATCACAAACAGTAAAATGTTAACACACACCTACAATTCCCTCCCCTAGCCAAGGAGATAATTTAGTCTGATAAAATAGTAACTTAATTATCTCCGGGCTGAAAAATCACTTTTTCCCCAACTTTCAGAACACCCCTTTATACTGGGGGTATCCCTATAAATTATGTGTCCCCTGATAGCCCTGATCTGGGTGACCAACATATTCGAATTTCACCCAGATCGGTTCAGGGGTTCGCAAATTTTATGAAAGTCTTGTGTGACCGGCTCACCCTGGGCTGCATGCCCAAAACAGTTCCACGAATTTGGTGGGTTTTGCCGGTCACTTTCGAAAAACATAAAAACAAATAAAAGTACCGAATGGATCCCTGTGGCTCCTAGCAGCGTTCGTGCCTCTCTGTCGAATGCACAAAAGTACCGAATAGCGCTCTTCTAGCTATTCGGTAAATAGAGTTCCAGCGTTCGTCTGTTTGGGACCGGTGTTCGGGAAGTCGAGTGTCCGTAAAACAGTTCCATGCACTCAACGACCAGGTCCCGCTGCCTTTGTTCGCATGATCAAAGATGGCCACGGTTTTCTCTGCCACGTGGCGTTTGACTAACGAATGCTGGCCGTACAGACAGAGGTAGCAATTTCACCTAAACCTTTGATGTTTAATGAGCCAGAGGGTGGTCCCGGTTCGGTAGTTTCATCTACCGAATGCAATAGGCAGCAAATAGAGGATAAAAAGGGAATGCAAACTGTAAATCACATAGGGAATAGGGGGGTTTCTTCACACCACGCATGCACATTAGGTCTCCCCTGCCGGCTAGGAGGAGCCTGACCCAGCGCCAAGAGACATCTGCGCTGGATTCAGGTAAGTGGATGTAGGGGTTTTAACCTCTCAGCCCTGCAGGAGGTGGGGGCGCGAGGGTGGGGGGCTTCTTAGAAACCTACAGTGTCAGGAAAACAGCTTTGTTTTCATGGCACTATAGAACCACTTTAATGTAATAGAGCACACGGGAGCCTACTGGCACCATAGCAACTTCATTTAGATTAAGTTGTTTTGGTGAAAGGAGTGTTCCTATGTCCCATGTCTACATCTCAAATATATATATTTTTTTTAAATTAACATTGATTGACAGGGCCCAAAATCTGCCTAACCAGCTCAGGTACCAAAGTTTTGGTACGATTTGGTGTCCAGTTCAGCCAGCCCAGTGTTCAGGATGAAGTGGAGGGATCACTTTATTTGTCTTCCAAGTTCTCACCACACAGGAGGTCCCTTTAATGTGATGTCAGCCTGCAGGGAGGAAGTGACAGATGTCACTTCCTCTCTGATTCCCATGAGCCAGCCCTGGAGGAGGAGGCAGGAGGCACACATAGCAGCATGGAGGCAGAGAAAGGTTGGTGTGAGCTGCTGCTGAATGCTCACTCCCATCAGCCCCAGCCAGCACCAGAACCCCAAGCAAACCACACATACAATGTGTGTGTTGATTACCAGGATATTATACATGATTTATGTCCCCAAGGGCCAGCTGGGGTGCTGCCCTTTTTAATAGCTGACTGGGCCCCTGTTTTATGAACAGGCATGGAGGAAGTGATGACAGATTGTCACTTCCTCCCTGCCTAAAAAAGCTCTGCTGGGGAGGAACTGAGGGAGTAAGAGACTGGAGCACACAGCTGCAGTGAGTTAATACTGCATACTCACTCCCATCAGCCTCAGCCAGCACCAGAACCCCAAGCAAACCACACTACTGGACACAAAGGTAAGTTAACAGGATGGTGGCTGCAAATATATAAAGTATTACGTGTGTGTGTGCCTGATTGTGTGTTCCAGTGTGAGTGCATCTGAGTGGATGTGTCACTGTTTATCTGTTTCAGTATGTATCTGAGTGTGTGTGTATGTGCCATTTTGTGTATCTGAGTGTGCGTGTGTGTATATATCTGTGTGTCAGTGTATATCTGAGTGTGTGTGTATGTGCCAGTGTCTGTACTGGTGTGTCAGTGTAGTGGTCAGTGTGTGTATCTGTGTGGCAAACCTAGCCACTTACAGAGTATTTTATATATATATACAGGGAGTGCAGAATTATTAGGCAAGTTGTATTTTTGAGGATTAATTTTATTATTGAACAACAACCATGTTCTCAATGAACCCAAAAAACTCATTAATATCAAAGCTGAATATTTTTGGAAGTAGTTTTTAGTTTGTTTTTAGTTATAGCTATGTTAGGGGATATCTGTGTGTGCAGGTGACTATTACTGTGCATAATTATTAGGCAACTTAACAAAAAACAAATATATACCCATTTCAATTATTTATTATTACCAGTGAAACCAATATAACATCTCAACATTCACAAATATACATTTCTGACATTCAAAAACAAAACAAAAACAAATCAGTGACCAATATAGCCACCTTTCTTTGCAAGGACACTCAAAAGCCTGCCATCCATGGATTCTGTCAGTGTTTTGATCTGTTCACCATCAACATTGCGTGCAGCAGCAACCACAGCCTCCCAGACACTGTTCAGAGAGGTGTACTGTTTTCCCTCCTTGTAAATCTCACATTTGATGATGGACCACAGGTTCTCAATGGGGTTCAGATCAGGTGAACAAGGAGGCCATGTCATTAGATTTTCTTCTTTTATACCCTTTCTTGCCAGCCACGCTGTGGAGTACTTGGACGCGTGTGATGGAGCATTGTCCTGCATGAAAATCATGTTTTCTTGAAGGATGCAGACTTCTTCCTGTACCACTGCTTGAAGAAGGTGTCTTCCAGGAACTGGCAGTAGGACTGGGAGTTGAGCTTGACTCCATCCTCAACCCGAAAAGGCCCCACAAGCTCATCTTTGATGATACCAGCCCAAACCAGTACTCCACCTCCACCTTGCTGGCGTCTGAGTCGGACTGGAGCTCTCTGCCCTTTACCAATCCAGCCACGGGCCCATCCATCTGGCCCATCAAGACTCACTCTCATTTCATCAGTCCATAAAACCTTAGAAAAATCAGTCTTGAGATATTTCTTGGCCCAGTCTTGGCGTTTCAGCTTGTGTGTCTTGTTCAGTGGTGGTCGTCTTTCAGCCTTTCTTACCTTGGCCATGTCTCTGAGTATTGCACACCTTGTGCTTTTGGGCACTCCAGTGATGTTACAGCTCTGAAATATGGCCAAACTGGTGGCAAGTGGCATCGTGGCAGCTGCACGCTTGACTTTTCTCAGTTCATGGGCAGTTATTTTGCGCCTTGGTTTTTCCACATGCTTCTTGCAACCCTGTTGATTATTTTGAATGAAACGCTTGATTGTTCGATGATCATGCTTCAGAAGCTTTGCAATTTTAAGAGTGCTGCATCCCTCTGCAAGATATCTCACTATTTTTGACTTTTCTGAGCCTGTCAAGTCCTTCTGTTGACCCATTTTGCCAAAGGAAAGGAAGTTGCCTAATAATTATGCACACCTGATATAGGGTGTTGATGTCATTAGACCACAACCTCTTCTCATTACAGAGATGCACATCACCTAATATGCTTAATTGGTAGTAGGCTTTCGAGCCTATACAGCTTGGAGTAAGACAACATGCATAAAGAGGATGATGTGGTCAAAATACTCATTTGCCTAATAATTCTGCACTCCCTGTATATATATATATACCTGATTGTTGCTTCCATTGTGTCTCTATCCGTGAGAAACTTAACCCCTGTTAAATTTATCTGTATGTAAAGAGTTCACCTAATGTTCCTATGCATTCGTGTGTTACAGCACACGAATGCCGCTAACACGCTTTTTCAAGTTTCACGAACAGTGGATCCCAACCCTGTTCGTGAAACGAACAAAAGACTGAACGACGGCCACCTAGGAAAGTCTTTAATTACCGATTGCAACAATGTTGCAATCGGTTAATGAGTGCCACACGTCCCTCTATGTGTGGGCTATTAGGGGGTAGCTCATTCGGTTCACGAACAGCCAGTAAAGTCGCTGTTCGTGAAACGAAATACATGAATGCTAGCGGCTTTCGGCTGCTAGCATACGAATTCTATGCAGATAACAGTATAGACCAAGGTTACACATATATTACAGCGGTTATTACAGACAACATATTGATACAGATAGCATCCTACAAGTGGCTAGGTTTGCCACACGCTACCTGCATTTTACCTACATTTTACCTGCTTCATCCTGTCTACCAGTGGAGATACCGTGGATAATACTACTACTCCGCTACAATCTGTATCTATGTTCCAGTGTCTGTATCTGTGTGTCAGTGTGTGTATCTGAATGTATGTGCCAGTGTCTGTATCTGTGTCAGTGTAATGGTCAGTGTGTGTATCTGAATGTATGTGCCAGTGTCTGTATCTGTGTGTCAGTGTAGTGGTCAGTGTGTGTATCTGTATATATATATGTGCCAGTGTCTGTATCTGTGTGTCAGTGTAATGGTCAGTGTGTGTATCTGAATGTATGTGCCGGTGTCTGTATCTGTGTGTCAGTGTAGTGGTCAGTGTGTGTATCTGTATATATGTGCCAGTGTCTGTATCTGTGTGTCAGTGTAGTGGTCAGTGTGTGTATCTGAATGTATGTGCCAGTGTGTGTATCTGTGTGTCAGGGTGTTCATACAGGTTTGGTGACTGTGTGTGTGTGTGTGGAGGTGAGGAGGAGGGGGGTCGCAGTAGCAGGTGAAGCCCCCTCCCTGAAATGCGTTTTTGCATGTTAGGATGTCTGAAATGAAACTTACAAGTTATATGAACTATAATTATTTTATCAATCATTATATTTATCCATGTGTAATTATTTATGAATACACAGGCCTTAATATTTTTGGATACACTTTTACAAGTATTTGATATTTTGAAAAATATTTTAATGCGTTGATATTTTTTTTATTTATGATTCTTTTTTGATATTTTAATATTTTCAACATGGAGTGTAGGAGCTCAGTAACTTTCCGTGCCGGAGCGGAGGAGCGAGCTCAGTAACTCTTTCCGTGCCGGAGCGGAGGAGCGAGCTCAGTAACTCTTTCCGTGCCGGAGCGGAGGAGCGAGCTCAGTAACTCTTTCCGTGCCGGAGCGGAGGAGCGAGCTCAATAACTCTTTCCGTGCCGGAGCGGAGGAGCGAGCTCAGTAACTCTTTCTGTGCCGGAGCGGAAGAGCGAGTTCAGTAACTCTTTCCGTGCCGGAGCGGAGGAGCGAGCTCAGTAACTCTTTCCGTGCCGGAGCGGAGGAGCGAGTTCAGTAACTCTTTCCATGCTGGAGTGGAGGAGCGAGCTCAGTAACGCTTTCTGTGCCAGAGCGGAGGAGCGAGCTCAGTAACTCTTTCCGTGCCGGAGCGGAGGAGCGAGCTCAATAACTCTTTCCGTGCTGGAGCGGAGGAGCGAGCTCAGTAACACTTTCCGTGCTGGAACGGAGGAGCAAGCTCAGTAACTCTTTCCATACCGGAGCGGAGGAGCGAGCTCAGTAACTCTTTCCGTGCCGGAGCGGAGGAGCGAGCTCAGTAACTCTTTCCGTGCCGGAGCGGAGGAGCGAGCTCAGTAACACTTTCCGTGCTGGAACGGAGGAGCGAGCTCAGTAACTCTTTCCGTGCCGGAGCGGAGGAGCAAGCTCAGTAACTCTTTCCGTGCTGGAGCGGAGAAGCGAGCTCAGTAACTCTTTCCGTGCTGGAAGAGCGAGCTCAGTAACACTTTCCGTGCTGGAACGGAGGAGCAAGCTCAGTAACTCTTTCCGTGCCGGAGCGGAGGAGCGAGCTCAGTAACACTTTCCGTGCTGGAACGGAGGAGCAAGCTCAGTAACTCTTTCCATACCGGAGCGGAGGAGCGAGCTCAGTAACTCTTTCCGTGCCGGAGCGGAGGAGCGAGCTCAGTAACACTTTCCGTGCTGGAACGGAGGAGCGAGCTCAGTAACTCTTTCCGTGCCGGAGCGGAGGAGCAAGCTCAGTAACTCTTTCCGTGCCGGAGCGGAGGAGCAAGCTCAGTAACTCTTTCCATGCTGGAGCGGAGGAGTGAGTTCAGTAACTCTTTCCATGCTGGAGTGGAGAAGCGAGCTCAGTAACTCTTTCCGTGCTGGAAGAGCGAGCTCAGTAACACTTTCCGTGCTGGAACGGAGGAGCGAGCTCAGTAACTCTTGTGTGTGTATATTGTAAGTTGAAGAGGCATTAAAAAAAAAGAGTAAATTCTGGAAACACAATTTTAACTTTTTAGAGCTTTATCCTTTAACTATTTAAATTTAAATTCCATAATGAGATTTTTTTTTTCGTACCAGAGAATGGTCATAAATTGTAAGCTCACCTGCCGATATCAAGGCAAAACGCATAGGGGTTTATTCACTAGACTTGAGCACAAGGAGAAATTTCAGCTTTTCGGGACACCCAAGTTTGGCCAGATGTCAGTTTGGCTGAGCCGAATGTTGTTTCAGGAACCAAATTAGGAGAACAAAACAAAGCGCCAATAAAGTGTCCAATCAGTGTGTTGCGAAATATAACGGTATATGTAATATTATATATATATTATACTGTACACTGATTGGAGCATTTCCCTACCATTTGGTTCACAGATCAAGTGAGAAAAAGTGACCAATAGGGTGGAAAAAACAAGAGGAATAGTAAATCTACATTTATATATTACATCTTTATTAACTACATAATATATAAACAGGGGCGGACTGAGAACCCTCAGGGCCCCCGGGCAAAATAAATCAAGGGCCCCCTTACAGGCCCCACCCTTGTCCTGCCTCCATCCAAACCCTACACAATCTTTAGACACAAGGAACAAAAGTGCAATAAGCCCTTCGAGGCCCCAGCAGAGACTACAATTGAGGGCTAATGGGCCATGGAGGGGGGTCTTTCTAGCGGAGGATATCTCAGTGTCCTTTAGAGAGTGTGTTAGAAAGAATCCCCTCCAAGCCCCATTAGAGACTACAATGGAGTCTAATAGGCTTGGAAGGGGGTCTTTCTAGCAGAGGCCATCTCAGCATCCATTAGATATCCCCTGCTGGAAACAGTCGCCTCCAGGCCCCAGTAGAAACTACAATTGAGGGCTAATGGGCCATGGAGGGGATTTCTAGCAGAGGCTATCTCAGTGTCCTTTAGAGAGTGTGTTAGAAAGAATCTCCTCCAGTCCCCATTAGAGACTACAATGGAGTCTAATGGGGCCTGGAGGGTGGTCTCTCCAACACTCTGGTTCCTATTCACAATATAGCAACACAACATAGCTCGCTGATACCTAGGCCAAGTTGGCTCCTCTTACCTTAATTACTGTTGCTGGCTGGAAGTCTGTGGGCTTGCTTGCTGCGGCTGGCAGGCTGTGTGCTTGCTGGCTGCTGCCGGCAGGCTATGGGCTTGCTGACTGCGGCTGGCAGGCTGCGGCTGGCAGGCTGTGGGCTTGCTGGCTGTAAGCCTGTGGCTTGCTGTAGGCCTGTGGGCTGGCTACTGGCCTGTGGGCTGGCTAACTGGCTGGCTACTGGCCAGCCTGTGGGTTGGCTGGCTGGCTAACTGGCTGGCTACTGGCCAGCCTGTGGGTTGGCTGGCTGGCTACTGGGGCACTTGTAGATTATTTAAAGAAATAATCCATGCACAATAACCACTCTGCTCCAGAGTAAGTAGTCAGACCATTTAAGAACAGTTTGACAATTTACCTGGGATCTGCTGGGATATGAGGCTGTAGTAGGGGAATAGGGCAGTGGTGCAATGTGTGTGAAAGGTTCAGTGTGTGTGTGGGGGTGTAGTGTGTGTGAATGTGTAGGGTGTGTGGGCTGTGTATGTGTGTGCTTGTGTGGTATGAGTGTGTGGGGGTCTGTGTGTATATGGGTGGGCAGTGTATGTGTGTGTGTGAGGCAATGTGTGTAAATGTGTATGGTGTGTATGGGGGCGGTGTGTGTGAATGTGTGTGGTGTGTGTGTGTGTGGGGGCAGTGTGTTTTATGGGGCTACAGAGATCACTCTCACCACTGCGACCACCAAGGAATCCTAGGGGTCACAGTGTTGAGTGAACACTAGACCCGTAGCTCAGGGCGGGGATTGACTCGCAAGGCGTGCGTTGCCATGGTAATCGCGGCAACGCTCTGTGCTCGTGCAAGAAGGACCCAGAGGAGCTGCAGGGTGAGCTCCCAGGTTCTCTCTTCCTTCCTCCCCTGCCCGCACGGTGCCTGCGGACAGGGGAAGGGGGGCAATTGCCCCGTTGCCCCCCTGGATCCACCAGTGATATATACAGCCCTTTTGTGAGCATTTTTGTCTCCCCCCATCCTCTGTATGTTTCTTTCTCCCCCCTCCTTCCCAGTCTCTCTTACCCCTCTGCCTCTTTCTCCCTCTCTTCCACTGTTTTTCTCCCCCCTTTCCCTGTCTCTCTCTCCCCCCCCTCCCTCTTCCTCTCTCTGTCTCTTTCCCTCCCATCTCTTTCTCCCCGTGTCTCATTCTTCCCTCTCTGTCTCTTTCTCCCCCTCCCCATCTCTCTATTCCCCCTCTTTCTCCCGTGTCTCATTCTTCCCTCTCTGTCTCCCCCCTCCCCATCTCTCTATTCCCCCGCTTTCTCCCTCTGTGTCTCATTCTTCCCTCTTTCTCCCCCATCCCCATCTCTCTATTCCCCTCTTTCTCCCCCTGTGTCTCATTCTTCCCTCTCTGTCTCTTTCTCCCCCTCCCCATCTCTCTATTCCCCCTCTTTCTCACCCTGTGTCTCATTCTTCCCTCTCTGTCTCCCCCCTCCCCATCTCTCTATTCCCTCTCTTTCTCACCCTGTGTCTCATTCTTCCCTCTTTCTCCCCCCTCCCCATCTCTCTTTTCCCCCTCTTTCTCCCCCT
>CAKOES020000411.1:13667-29228 GCA_933207985.1 Pelobates cultripes
ACTAACGCTGAAGGAGGAGGAGCATGTGTCTGTCATGCTCCCTGCGGTTCCCACAATTCCCAACACAGGATGTGGGAACCGCAAAGGAGCATGAGGGAGAGACATGCTCCTTCTCCTTCAGCGTTAGTGAGAGGAATGCCGCCGGACCGGCGAGGCTGCCACCCAGTCCGGCGGCTCCAGCATGAAACGCAGCATACCCCACTCCCTCTAACATGTAAACTCACTGAGCAGGCCCTCAATCCCTCTGTTACTGTGTCACTATACCCCACTCCCTCTAACATGTAAGCTCACTGAGCAGGGCGCTCAATCCCTCTGTTACTGTGTCACTATACCCCACTCCCGCTAGCATGTAAGCTCACTGAGCAGGCCCTCAATTCCTCTGTTACTGTGTCACTATACCCCACCTCTAACATGGGAAAGCTCACTGAGCAGGGCCCTCAATCCCTCTGTTACTGTGTCACTATACCCCACTACCTCTAACATGTAAACACACTGAGCAGGCCCTCAATCCCTCTGTTACTGTGTCACTATACCCCACTACCTCTAACATGTAAACTCACTGAGCAGGCCCTCAATCCCTCTGTTACTGTGTCACTATACTCCACTACCTCTAGCATGTAAACTCACTGAGCAGGCCCTCAATCCCTCTGTTACTGTGTCCCTATACCCCACTCCCTCTAACATGTAAACTCACTGAGCAGGGCCCTCAATCCTCTGTTACTGTCACTATACCCCATTCCTGCAACATGTAAACTCACTGAGCAGGCTCCTCAACTCCTCTGTTACTGTGTCACTATACCCTACCTCTAACATGTAAACTCACTGGAGCAGGCCTCAATCCTCTGTTACTGTGTGTCACTATACCCCACCTCCCTAACATGTAACCTCACTGAGCAGGGTCCTCAATCCCTCTGTTACTGTGTCACTATACCCCACTCCCTCTAACATGTAAGCTCACTGAGCATGGCCCTCAATCCCTCTGTTACTGTCACTATACCCCACTCCCTCTAACATGTAAACTCACTGAGCAGGCCTCAATCCCTCTGTTACTCTGTCACTATACCCCACTCCCTCTAACATGTAAACTCACTGAGCAGGGCCCTCAATCCCTCTGTTACTGTGTCACTATACCCCACTCCCTCTAACATGTAAACTCACTGAGCAGGCCCTCAATCCCTCTGTTACTGTGTCACTATACCCCACTCCCTCTAACATGTAAACTCACTGAGCAGGCCCTCAATCCCTCTGTTACTGTGTCACTATACCCCACTCCCTCTAACATGTAAACTCACTGAGCAGGGCCCTCGATCCCTCTGTTACTGTCACTATACCCCACTACCTCTAACATGTAACTCACTGAGCAGGGTCCTCGATCCCTCTGTTACTGTGTCACTATACCCCACTCCCTCTAACATGTAAACTCACTGAGCAGGCCCTCTATCCCTCTGTTACTGTGTCACTATACCCCACTCCCTCTAACATGTAAACTCACTGAGCAGGCCCTCAATCCCTCTGTTACTGTGTCACTATACCCCACTCCCTCTAACATGTAAACTCACTGAGCAGGCCCTCAATCCCTCTGTTACTGTGTCACTATACCCCACTCCCTCTAACATGTAAACTCACTGAGCAGGCCCTCAATCCCTCTGTTACTGTGTCACTATACCCCACTCCCTCTAACATGTAAACTCACTGAGCAGGGCCCTCAATCCCTCTGTTACTGTGTCACTATACCCCACTCCCTCTAACATGTAAACTCACTGAGCAGGGCCCTCAATCCCTCTGTTACTGTGTCACTATACCCCACTCCCTCTAACATGTAAACTCACTGAGCAGGCCCTCAATCCCTCTGTTACTGTGTCACTATACCCCACTCCCTCTAACATGTAAACTCACTGAGCAGGCCCTCAATCCCTCTGTTACTGTCACATACCCCACTCTCCTAACATGTAAGCTCACTGAGCAGGGCCCTCAATCCCTCTGTTATCACCCCCACTCCCTCTACATGTAAACTCACTGAGCAGGGCCCTCAATCCCTCTGTTACTGTGTCACTATACACTCCCTCTAACATGTAACTCACTGAGCAGGGCCCTCAATCCCTCTGTTACTGTGTCACTATACCCCACTCCCTCTAACATGTAAACTCACTGAGCAGGCCCTCAATCCCTCTGTTACTGTGTCACTATACCCCACTCCCTCTAACATGTAAACTCACTGAGCAGGGCCCTCAATCCCTCTGTTACTGTCACTATACCCCACTCCCTCTTACATGTAAACTCATTGAGCAGGGCCTCAATCCCTCTGTTACTGTGTCACTATACCCCACTCCCTCTAACATGTAAACTCACTGAGCAGGCCCTCAATCCCTCTGTTACTGTGTCACTATACCCCACTCCCTCTAACATGTAAACTCACTGAGCAGGGCCCTCAATCCCTCTGTTACTGTGTCACTATACCCCACTCCCTCTAACATGTAAACTCACTGAGCAGGCCCTCAATCCCTCTGTTACTGTGTCACTATACCCCACTCCCTCTAACATGTAAACTCACTGAGCAGGGCCCTCAATCCCTCTGTTACTGTGTCACTATACCCCACTCCCTCTAACATGTAAACTCACTGAGCAGGCCCTCAATCCCTCTGTTACTGTGTCACTATACCCCACTCCCTCTAACATGTAAACTCACTGAGCAGGGCCCTCAATCCCTCTGTTACTGTCACTATACCCCACTCCCTCCAACATGTAACCTCACTGAGCAGGGCCTCAATCCCTCTGTTACTGAGTGTCCAACTCGTCTGGTTACAACTACATGTTTGTTCATCCACCCACTGTAAAGCGCTGCAGAATTTGTTGGCGCTATATAAATAATAACATAATAATAATAATAATAATAATAATAATGATGATGATAAACACTGCATTTTCTCTGAAAAGACAGTGTTAAATGCAAAAAGCCTGAAGGGAATGATTATACTCACCAGAATGAATACAATAAGCTGTAGTTGTTCTGGTGACTATAGTGTCCCTTTACATTTCAGACATCCCAACAAGCAAAAATGCATTTCATGGAGGTGGCTTCACCATATATTGCACCACCTCCACCCATGTGTGTGTGCACCCCACCACACACATGGCCCGCAAACATGTATGAAAACCTTGACACACAGATACACACACTGCTGCATACACACACTCAGATACACATTGATACACACACTGACACATACACACACAGATACACACACTCAGATACACACTGACGCATACATACACACACTCACTCAGATACACAATGACAGAGATAAACACATGGACATAAAGATACAAACTCTGACATACAGATACACTCAGATACACACACTGACACATACACTCAGATACACACACTGGCACATACACTCAGATACACACACTGACACTCAGATACAAACACTGGCACATACACTCAGATAAACACAATCTGACACACACACTCAAATACACACACACAATCTGACACATACACTCAGATACACACACACACACACACACACACAATCTGCCAGACACACTTGGGTAAACACTGACACACATACTTTATACATTTGCAGCCACCCTCCTGTTAGTTTACTTTTGTGTCCTGGCTGAGGCTGATGGGAGTGAGTATGCAGTATCAACTCACTCCAGCCTCTCCTCTGCTTCCGTGCAGCTGTGTGCTCCAGTCTGTTCCTCCCTCAGTTCCTCCCTGCAGAGCTCTTCTAGGCAGGGAGGAAGTGATAGTCCGTCATCACTTCCTTCATGCCTGTTCATAAAACAGTGGCCCAGTCAGCTCTTAAAAGGGGCAGCACCCCAGCTGGCCCCTGGGGGAACACAAATCATGTAAAATATCCTGGTAATCAACACACACATATTGTATGTCAGCTTGTGTGTAGGATTTCCGGAATATTACACGTGATATGCGGCTTTCAGGGAGCCTATGGAGCTACTGAGAGACTCGGGATGTCTATTTTTAATTGTGTACCGCTGATGTAACTAGCCTCTGGCACACAAAAATATTCCTGTATGCGTGGTGTTTAAAAACTACATGACTGCACATACATACTCCTACCACCATCACCACTTCAAAAAGCAGAAATGGTAACAGACGTTAGAGTAACCTTTTAACGCTATAAAAGGATCACATGGCATATCCTGATGCAAAGCAGAGGTGGCATGGGGAGTCTTTAAACTATAACAAAGACATAAATACACATCAAATAAATAGCTTTATTATTTATCAGTACAAATAAAACAATGCAGGCGGAAAAACACGTATACTTTGCAGAGGTGACGCCATCGCTCCACACATTAACTCTTTCAGTGCCAGAGAAAGACATGGCAGTTCCATCACAGGGTTAACTAGTGAGACTCAAAGAGCTGAATGATTAACACTCGGGATATTCACAAATTTGGGAAATGTTGGGAATTGTTAATGAAGATGTACATTTTATGCCAAATTATATATATATAAAAATAGAAATTCTCTAATTCATCTACTTTTACAGGGGTATTCACTAAGGTAAGAATTCAAAGTGAATTTTCAGACCAGATCAGTCAAACTGAAAGCAGAGTTTTCCATTTCGGCTATTTTCACTTTTCAATTTTACATTTAAAATTCACTCTGAGTGGTCACTAACCCTGTTACAGTCTCTGTTAAATTCCTGACATTCATTGAATAGCCCCGTCTAAATGGTGCAAATCCTATATCCACGTATTGCTGGCGTACTCATTAAATCCAGGTATTTTATGCTTCATTTTAGTTCAAAATACTCAAATTTGAAAAATATAAACCAATGTTTTTCGATTTGGCTACTTTGGCATAAAAAAACCCACACCCTATTAATTCCCTCGTGAATTCCCCCAAATCTCTGGTGTAGTAAAAACCCTATTAGTATCCAGTAATGTGACAGAAAATTACCATAAAATATCATCATGAATATTGCAGAACTACAAACCAAGCCGCTTCATTTAGGCTGAAACAGCGAAACTGTGAGTATAGCAGAATTGTGTTTTTTTTAATTGAGCGGTTTGGATCTCACAGCTGAGTGAGAATTGCCAGTTATTCAATGTGAATTCAATGTAGCTGTCCAGCTACATTCCCAGCCAATGTCACTTTGGTATATATTGCAATTCTGTTTCCAGTTCACCACCATTCACGGTTTAGTGAATAAATCACAGTGTGAGTTTTCTACCTGCAGAAAGTAAATCCCATGACAATACACCAACACACTTGATATTGACCTCGGTTCCCAGCGATATTCCTTAACACATTGCAACAACTATCACAGCCAGTCACAGTATCCTATTGTTGTAACTTCCCAGTGCGTACAGCAGGGGGCACTAGCACAGCTATCTGAGCGCTGTATAGAAAACGTGGGAGTTATTCACTAAACACTGAATGGCAGTGAGTTGAAGAAAAGAAAACAGTTCAAAGTAGCTGATCTGGTATAATTCCCTGGCTCAGCTGCAGTCACAGCTCGGCTATTTTAGCCTGCGTTTCCCAGTCCAGTTTATTATTCAGGACAGTTTGGTGATTGGTGAATGATAGACTATTTTTGCTAGTCACTGTATTGATGTTTAGGGAGTAACGATAAATTGTGTGACTTTTACCTAAACACAAACTAAAGCCAGTCATCACAAACGCCAGCACGCTCTACATGGAGGCGAAATAAACTGGACACATTGTGGAATGCTGCACACAGGCACATTGAGGGTTAAACAATAGATGTTATGTCACAGTGAGGCGATAAAGAGCATTAAGTTACATGTGAAGTCAGCATTGAGGGGCAGGAATTGAGGAATTGTCATTTCAGCAGTGGGGCATTAAGGGGCAAAAGGCTTCACACTTTGATGTCACAGTGATCCTTTAAAAGGCAACTTGTTACATGTTATGATGTCAGCAGGGAGGCGTTATGATGTCAGCAGTGATGAATTACATGACAGTATGTTATAATCTTACAGTTACGTGCACAAATTGTCAGGTCACCAGCGACTATTACACATTATAATGTCATAATGATGCCATAAATGGCAACATGTTATGATGTCAGCAATGAAGAATTACATGAAAGCATATTGTATTCTGATGTCACAGGTGCAGCAATTCTCAGCAGTGGGATGTTAAAGGGAAACGTTACACATTATGATGACATAAAGGGCAACATATTATGCTACATGGTATGATGTTAGCAGGGAGCAGTTATGATGTCAGCAGTGAAGAATTGCGTGATAGTATATTATTTGTTATGATGTCACAGCAAGGGGTTAAGTTAAAGAGTATTGCATGTTAACACATTAGTGTAAGCTGAATAGCAGATTGCCTATTGTGATGCCAGCAGGAATGAGTTACAATATCAGCAATAAGGAGTTGCATGACATCATATTACATGTTATGATGTCACAGTGAGCAGTTGAGATGTTAGACGTTAAATGACAATATATTTTGTAATGTTATGATGTCACAATAAGCGATTAGTTATTAGTTGACTTGTACACGATAAATGCCAGTCTGGTCTGAAGCAGAAATAACCGTGATCAATTTGCTGATTTTATCAGTTAGATAAAAACCATATTACAGGGATATAAAACCTGCTGTTACTGATTACAGCTCGGAACAATGTGTTTTAGGAGCTCCTGATAAAAACTTAAATGTTGCACTTGTGTCAGGATAGTGTGTAACATCGTATCAATGAGAATCTCCCATCTGGATTAAAACCACTATATATTATAATGATCTGTGTATTAAAATCGCTGCTATTCAAATCATCGTGACCTTTTACTGACTAGCACTTCCAAAAAGCCTTAAAACATCAATGAGCTGCTTTACAGAATAACAAAAGTTTACTTTGACTCAGAATGATGGCTGCAAGTCATCGTACACGATTATGTGATTCTAGCTGCAAATCCTCAGTACAGCAAACAATGGTGTTCTTGTTACCATCATTCAAACCATGTTTTCCTGCTTCAAGGCTCTCTGCCGGTGAGGAGTCTGGTGGATGGAGATCTAAAACCCACACACTTCAAGCTGCCCTGCACTCCAACAGCTTTCGGAAGCTCTTCCTGAAATTATCATCTAGAAAAGCATAAAGGAATGGGTTGAGGCAAGAGTTGGCATAGCTCAAGCTGGTGATGAAGTATGAGATGCCAATGACCAACGATGTCTCCTGTAGGTCAGTGGTCAGAGATACAATTGTGGCCAAATGAAAAGGAGTCCAACAGAAAAGACAAACTGCCAGGACCACGAAGACCATGATTGTTACTCTCTTCTTGGCTTTGTCCAATGCTTTGGCATTGGAATTCAACCTCATGTGTCTGAGCTTGTATAGCATGACCATGTACAAAATACAAATTGTAGATACTGGTATGGCAAATCCCAGCATCAACGTGTAGATACGACTGGCCTTGAACCATGTTCTTTCTGGTTTCGGGAAATTCAATCCACAGCTTTTAAACTCCATATTATCCATGTAAACTCCTGCAAATACAGTGAAAGGTAACACAATGATGATCACCAGGCACCAGACCAAGAGACTAACGATTTTGGCCACTTTATAGGTGCGATGGGGCAATCTTTTGGATCTCACGGTAGCCAGAACTACCAGATAACGGTCAATACTCATAACCGTCAAGAAAAAAATGCTGGAAAAGATGTTGTAGAGATCAATGGACAAAATGATCTTGCACAGGACAACACCGAACGGCCAGTAATGTAGGAGGATCTCAGCAATGTTAATGGGGAGGACAAGCGTGAAGAGGTCATCTGCTATTGCCAGGTTCAGGATGAAGAGGTTGGTGACAGTCTTCATCTTGGGAGCTTTGAGAATGACATAAATCACTGCCGTGTTCCCCGTCAGGCCCACCACACAGATCACAGAGTAGATGACAGGAAGAATGATGTAGAAGTCAGAGGACAACTCATTGCTAGCTACATGTATCGAGGCGTTATGGGAACAGATGCCCCTGGTGTAATCACAGGAAGCGTTGGACGTGTCAGAGTCTCTCAGCCATGACACGTTCTCCATGGTGCTTTGGTTCAGTTCCTAAATGGGGAAAGATAGAGGATCAACTCGAAAAATCCAGTTCTGTGCTCTAAGCATGTTCCAATAGCTCTCTGATCTGACCAGAAGATACCAATACCTTAATGCCAAATACTTCCTTCAAGCTGTGCCATCAGGTCACCGAGAACCTCAACTTACAATTCACATGTTCACCGATGCTGCAAATACCACTGGAAAATGGTATTGATCAAGCTCCTTGATGCCGAAATTAATTGTCACTCTGGCAAGAAAAATATATAAAAGAAACATGTGAATGGGGATAATCAAATAACCTTAATAAATCCTGTATCAGCCATTGTAAGAAAAGAACTTCAAGGACCTGCATCAACTTCTCACGTACCTTCAATAGTCTCTATATTTAATATAGCATGTCTTGTACTAATGCTTAGAATTACTCAATGTATTGCTTTCAACGTGACTCATTTCACCCTAAGGTCTGAGTACACATCCCAGATATAAGGTCATGCAATGGAAAACAAACCTCTAAATGAAGCTTTAAAGGCTTGATTAAGGTGAAATAGAGTTTGCGGGGATTCTCATCTTTTGCTATTCCCCTGGGTACTTGTGATATTTTCTCCCGTCCCAAAACATAAAATAATGACTTCGTAACACAAGCGATTCCCCTGTTTTATTTCAGAAGAGTCTGGATGTCGAGATAAAGGAAAGTGCTGCTCAGTGTGGCTAATAGCACTTTATTCAGTACATCAGGGAAATATAACCCTTTAGGTGCCAGAATCTATTCAAAGACGTAACTAGCCGCTGTCTCGCATTGCTGGATTTACTAGACAGCAGCATGACATCCTGCACTTGCTAAATAAACTCAGAAGCTGAAAAATATATTTTTTATCGTTCTATATCTCTCATGTTCGACAAACCGAAAGCTTTCATTGAATGTGAAATGAGCACTAGATATTAATCTCTATATTATAACCCTAAAGGTTTCAGAACTGAGCTGCTGGAATCTTTTTAATACCCACCTACATCTTCCTGGAAAGAATGAGTCCATTACATAACAAAATAATGGACCTTTTAAACCAAAGTAAGTCTTAAAACCATTCCATTATGTTGAGATAAATATATCTTTGTAGCTGTAGGAAAATGACTATGAAAAGACGCACATTGTAGATCTTTAAATCGAGTTTGGGTAATACATGTAAGTCTTTTATGGCTTTCGAAATCAGCAAGACGGATCATTGAAAAAGTAAATGGAGGCAGGTCTTGCTAGATGGATGGAGGGATGGATGGATGGATGAATAGATAGAGAAAGGGATGGATGAATAGATGGAGGGATGAACTGATGGATGAATAGATGGAGGGATGGACGGATGGATGAATAGATGGAGGGATGGACGGATGGATGAATAGATGGAGGGATGAACTGATGGATGAATAGATGGAGAGATGGATGAATAGATGGAGGGATGGACGAATAGATGGAGGGATGGAGAGATGGATGAACTGATGGAGGGCTGGACGGATGGATGAATAGATGGAGAGATAGATGAATGTATGGAGGGATGAACTGATGGAGGGATGAACTGATGGATGAATAGATAGAGGGATGAACTAATGGATTAATAGATGGAGGGATGAATAGATGGAGGGATGGACGGATGGATGAAGGGAGGAACTGATGGATGAATAGATGGAGGGATGAACTGATTGAGGGATGGACGGATGGACGAAGGGAGGAACTGATGGATAAATAGATGGAGGGATGGACAGGTGGATAAAACAAATTGTGCAATGTGTAACATTTAAACAATTTTTTACATTTCAGCAGGTAGAAAGTGGAAGGTATTGGGATATTTTTGTATTTAGAGTAAGAGGTGTTTGAATACACCTGTGGCCTCTAAATTCCTAATAACATAATCTATATTTTAAAATGGTTATGATTCTTATTGGATTAAAATACATTTAATTATTGGGGTGATGCCTATAAGTGTACCCCCCAATTCTTTCTGCTACCCATGCCCCCAAAAACTGCCCAGCCCAGGTGATACTATCTGCCAATAGAGCGTGCATCACCTTCTTATTCAGGGGACAGCGAGGACAGGTGAGCATTCTTACCTGCAGGTTTTGAGACCATGTGTGATCTCCCCAGCCATTCGGCACCTCTGCCTTCTCTGCAGCCTCCCCTGCTTTCAGAGTCCTTTTCTTCCTCAGACGGAGCCGAGTTCTGTTTAAGGAGGAGGGCTCCTGCTTATTGTGCTGACGTTAAAGGCTTCCTACACAGACAGGAGAAGTTTTCCAACCTCGAGTGTGGCAGCTGGAGCAGAGTGTATGCAGTGTGCCCTCGCTGTGAGCTGGAGGGAGTGTGAGGCTGAGCAGGGGAAGAACATTAGCAAGAATTCTGAGCATCAGCGTTAAGATACAGAATAGCACGATCCAGGATTGGGTCACAGAGCCCCGCTACCTGCAAGGGGGGCTTAACCCTGTGAATACCGAAACACATCAACTCCCCATATTATTATTGCAACATCGAGATTCCACTCTTACACAACCACACTGTTAAAATAATCAAAAGTTAAATATCTGTTCGGTGTGAAAAATTTTAAGAAAAAAACATACATTAAATACGTAAATAAATTCCTGGAACAATTCTAGCCAGTTATGCTTTCAGTTTGGTTAAAATGTGCGTTCAGGACACTTTAAAGGACCGCTTTGGGCAGCCAGACCTCGTTATCTCAATAACGTGGTCCAGGTAGAGAATGTAGCCGTATTAGTCCAGTGATGTAGATGTAAAAAAACAGATAAAATTCGTATCTTGTATCCAATAAAAAAGGTATTACAAGATAACATTTTATCTGTTTTTTACATCTGTTTGCAGCTGCAGCAGCGATGTCTCCTGACTGGAAACAAAGTGATTAAAAAACATCTAATTTAACGGGGTGGGCAGAGCTCACTGTAATAGCAGGAATCCTATAGTACAGAAAAAAAAAACAATTATTATTTTTGGGACTGTAGGTTCCCTTCAACAAATTAGACTATGGTAACCAACTCACTGTGTCAGCAGGTGTAACGGAACCGCTTGGCACCCCGACCGGGTACCTTCCACTGACGGATGCTCCTAGTGCTTTCCGAGGGCTCCAAGCACTCCACCTGACACCATAACCACTGCAGACCCCATGAACCGCCGCAGCTTGGTTGGGATCTCGCCGTCTCCACCCACTCTGGACCCAAGACCAGGGTCCAGCTTCCAGTAGGTCGACCTCCGAATTCCAGAGAGCAGGAACAGGCACAAGCTCTTAGGGGAGTATAGTGATTATAGCAATCCCCAGAGTGTAGTTCTCCAATCCACCAAACATGAGGCAAAACTTCTTGAAGGTAAAAGATGATCTCTTTAATGAGCACAAGAGACATTCCTTTTATACACATTTTCAGGCCAGTTGCACACCCCCAGGACCTGGTGGTAGACTGGGACAAAAGGGACACAAACCAATGGGAACACTAATTAACACAATAACACTCCCAAATACACAGTAAAATCCCTCCCCCCCTATCCTGGAGATAATTGGCTTAAGTAACAGTAGTAAACTCAATTATCGCCAGGTACAGAAAATATCTCCATTTATAATAACAGTAAAAATATATAAAAATACATAATTCCTATTATACTGAACAGAACCCCCACATTCAACCTATCCCCAGATAGTTCGGATCTGAGCGCTCAATATAGGCGAACAGTGCTCAGATTCCACGAACAGAATAACTTTACCATGAGGTTAAAGTTTTGTGGAAACCTCTTTTGACCAACTGCACGCAGAGTTCCATAGATTTAGGCTGTGCGGTCAGTATATTTAACACAGTAAAAAGGATAAGTCCCATTCGAATGCATGAACGGGTGCCGTTCATGCAAACATCCTGTATTAATGCAGCGTTCGAATAGTCGAACAGCGTTCGACTCGTCGATTGAGTCGAAGTCTGGAGAAGGTAAAACTTCAGAGGTGTGCGTGCTGTCGAGTATCCGATTTTAGTTCCATGAACTCGACAGCAAAACACAGCTGACCGTGTTCGGCTGTCGAATGGCGGCCACTTCGACTGCATCCGAAGTGCCACATAAAAAGTATCAATCCTTTCCCAAAGTATTTAAAGGGCCAGCAACAGTCTTTTTAAAGTCCATGTGCCCAAATAGGGTCTTTAAAGGGCCATACATCCCAGGGGCCATAGTCATTTGGTAAAAGGCTGGCAAGCAGGCCTCTCCAAGAACAAGTGGCAAAGGGCACTTCGTCACAGCAGGTAAGAAACATTATCTGTTCACTAGTTTCCAGATCTTATTATTACCCAACTTAATGTTATACATTGCACTGACCTTGCAAGGGTAAATTGGGGAACGTTCAGGAATCCAGAGCCCTATCCACAGACTATCTCACATTGAGTGTTACATATCAGGTAACAAGGAACATACAAATCCTATAAAGCTCAGCCATGCCCACCTACCTGCCCCATTCAATGCCAATAACCACAGATTGGGGGTTTATTCACCACATACGGAATTATAGAAACATAGAATGTGACGGCAGATAAGAACCATTCGGCCCATCTAGTCTGCCTAATTTTTTAAATACTTTCACTAGTCCCTGGCCTTATCTTATAGTTAGGATAGCCTTATGCCTATCCCACGCATGATTAAACTCCTTTACTGTGTTAACCTCTACCACTTCAGCTGGAAGGCTATTTCATGCATCCACTACCCTCTCAGTAAAGTAATACTTCCTGATATTATTTTTAAACCTTTGTCCCTCTAATTTAAGACTATGTCCTCTTGTTGTGGTAGTTTTTCTTCTTTTAAATATAGTCTCCTCCTTTACTGTGTTGATTCGCTTTATGCATTTAAATGTTTCTATCATATCCCCCGTCTCGTCTTTCCTCCAAGACGAGAATTGAAACCCAAATAGCTAAATACACGTAATAAAATTATGATTTATAGACATTTCCAGCATTGCTATTGTGGCGGAACCAACCTCGCCACTGTACACTGGAGAAGCCTGGTTGCTCGCCTGCTCCCTTTAGATTATGGCCCAGGAGTTCAGACCTGTTATTTTCCCTGCTGAAAGGTTTATTCGTGCCTTTCTGCCAGGGTGTTCGGTAGATTCCTTCTAACGAACAAACTACCGAACGCTGGACCACCTGGGAGCTGGAGTGTGCCGTCAATTGACCGCCCAGAAGCTGCGGTTAACCACAGCTTAATTGATGAACGCTGGGTGGCCTTTGTTCGTGTGCCGAACACGTGGCAGCGGCCATTTTACCTCCCGAACGGCCAGCGGTGTTCAGCGCCCAAACTATGGAACTGAAAACGGACACTTATTGGCGCGAACACCGCTGAGCCGCCAGCCTCCTTACCTTCCCATTCGGTAAGTAGAACCGAATGACTGTTCATTCGGTAGTTTCGCCGGATGAACAGCATCCCCCAGGTAGCTAAGCCATGGACCCTATTCGTGTAACGAAAGACGGAAATGGCGATTGAACTGTATGAATGTGATCTGAGCGCCATTCGGTAGTAATGTGCGCTCAGATCTAAGCTATCTGGGGATATGTAGAATGTATATGTTTTATGTAATAAATGTGACTGTATGTAATTTTATATGTCTTTTACTGTATTGTTACTGCCATGTGGTTAATGGAGTTTTGCCTCTGTCTTTGGAGATAATTGGATTACTTCCCAATTATCTCCAGGACAGAGAGGATGGATTGTGATGTAATTGTGGGAGTGTTTAAAGGTGCATGTATGTGATTGGCTAAGAGCCAATATGTTTCCCAGTTTCCCATTTGGTCCCCTAGGGGAGTGTCCACCAGGTGGGAGACCTGCATAAAAGCCGATCAGTTAGCCCCAGTAAACCAGATTCTGCTTGACCCTCAAAACGAAGTGTCGTCTCGTCTTTGGGGGGGATTTACTGTATGCTGCTAGAGACTGATTGCCAGGAGTGTAAGCCGCTTGGGGGCTTTTCCTGTTCGTCTGCTAGCAGCTAGTCGTGTGTCTCCAGTTCGGGAGTTGGTGAATTTGTGGGTTTGCAGTTCGGGAGTTGGTGAATTCGTGGGTTTGCAGTTCGGGAGTTGGTGAATTCGTGGGTTTGCAGTTCGGGAGATTGGTGCTTGCAGTAGCTGTCTGTACAGCTGAGAAAGGGGAATATCGCCTAAATGGTTTTTAACCTCTTGTATGCAAAACGGTCCATTACAGCTATAGTCACAGATTCCCTGTTTAAGATTACATTTTTTATATGTCGACACTGTGTTTCTAGTCACACCCTTCCTCTCATGTTTTTAGCACACGATAACGTGAGATTATATCGATAGTATCATATTAAACGGGGGGGGGGAGGGGGACTGATGTAATAATATATTTATAGCACCTGGCCCATGGAAGAGGAATACACATCGCCCTTCGCACCTCTCCATCAGCATGGAGAGAGCATAGGGAGAGAAGGAGATACAGAAATACTTTTTGTTTGTCCAATGCAATGTGTGCCAGGCTGTGCCAGTACTTAACTGAATAGTGTCCTTAATTGCTAAATCCATAATATACATTTAAAGAAAAACATAAGGTTTACACAAGTTACACCAGTGTCCAGATGCCTCTTAACTGACGATTGTCTGCTGGTGTGAATAAATAGACATTTATATGTTAGTGTTCTTGAAAAGATTGCAAGCTCTTTAGAACAGATCTCTGTTAAAAGGTTTCCAATGAGTGTTAAGCAGCTCTGCTCAGATTTAATATTCGTCTTCCCAGCAAAGCATTGCTCATTAGAATTAAAATGCAGCTCCAGAGCCCACCGATACAATGATACCAGAAAGAGTTGGACAGTTTGAACCCAGCCAGGCTTTTGGGGACAAAATACTAAGCCTCCTTAGTGCGAGGTCCCAAATGTGAATGTCCCAAGGAGTCATTTAGTGACCGTAAAACCGGATCTCATCATCAGGTGTCGTGACACCAAACCCATTAATCATATTCGTATTGTTCTTATGGCACTTGTTAAAATTCAATAAGGATTCATCATACGCAGATTAATTGCTGGGAATTGTAAACCCCTGTTAGTGACATCTTTATCTAAGAGACCTATTGCACCCCTCACTGGAAATGGCTCTGCACGCGCCGTGATATTTAACTCACTTAACATAATTACCTTTTCAGATGCAAATTCGCAGCGTGTTTCCACAACCCAAAGACGTTAGTGGGAATTATTTTAATGACTATTTTTGCTGCTTGCTTTAATTCTTGTTGATTGTCGGTAGAATTTTGCCGTCTCTGACATTTTAAGGATGATGAGAAGAAGCTGGACCGTTTTAAGAAAAGGGGGGACGTCCAACACGTCAACATGTCAACGTCGTTCCGCAGATCCACCAGGGTCTTAAAGTACAAAATTAAATCAAAATGGGAAATAAAGAAAATAAGATATTCCTTGATAAATTGAATTATCAAATCATTAAAGAACCCGAAGGTCACAAAGACCTTTTTAATAGTCCTTTTTTCATCCCATCTTGATTGAAT